>CAEMYA010002140.1:5982506-5996875 GCA_903131615.1 Diplodus sargus | reverse complement strand
CCAGTGTTAAAAAGACATCCAACATTGAAATCAACTTAATTAAGTGGCATCACCACAATCACCAGATTTGCTCATGAGGGTGGCTCCATGCAAATTTTGCTTCGAGTGTTTTCAATCAAAGGTGGTTAAGACAAAATTACATCTTTAACCACTAGAACACCAAATGAAACACAAGTGGGATACTTCAGGGTCCCAGTTTGGGAGGGTTGAAATGATGGTCACCCTATCCCAGCTGCTTCTTCACCATAAACTAGAGTCGTTAGCCACAAGTTTTGGTGTGTAAATGATTCATACTTTGCACAGCGTTTGGAATGGGTCCAGTAGATCAGCTCAGCTGGCAGTCACCACAAGCCTGCAACGTAATCCTTTAGGGCGACTTCGACCAGAGACAGACCTTGTTGTTCAGTCCTTTTTGTAACCGACAACACACGACTCACTCGAGAAGTTTTGCTCTTGAATCCTGTGAGCTGCGTTTGTTACAGCTGACGATCTAGATCCTCAAAATCAGTTCCTTCCTTCCTGTAACAGCTCACCCCTCTTGAGATTTCAGAGCAAGCGAGACCTGCATTTCTGATTTCAAAAAGGATTGAATTGTCTGACAAAAATATCTATATCCATTTGAATCGTTTCAAAATGTTGCCAGACACTTACCTCCGCCCGTGGGTGGAAAGACAAGCACTTTAAATGGAACGTACTGTAACGTTGACAGTCCGTGTTGCCCCGAAGGATTTTACACTGCTGAGGCGATCCACTGGACCAAGTATGTGCCATCTGCAAGCCAACACATGTCAGTTCAGGGCCCAGGTTTGAAAAAACCATAATTCCCCTTGAACGTAATTTGTTCAGATAAAAAGGCAAAGAGGGGTTAACTTTTTTCACAGTAAGTTATTGAATAATGGTTTGTTGTGTTTTTTTTTTTTGCATTGGTTGCTAAATTCAATGCCCGGCTCAATACCACCACTGTTCTGTTGCACAACTTTGTAGGGCAGTAGGCTATTATGTCAGCTCCCAATGTTTAACAGGAGGTTAGAAAATGATTCGGTTTGACTCCTGACCCAGACAAAAACACGTAATGATCAGCTTCCCATTGTAGACACGGCCATTAAAAACAGGAATGTCCCACACCAAGAACAGCATTTCAGGTCTGAAAACCATCACTGCCTCGTCTATTTTCATATTCTCTCATTACCGACTTGCACAACCTTCACAGCTACTCTCCCTGCCATAATAATGCTCCTAATGAGGAAACCGCCGACTAAACAGGTCAGAGCTCATCAGGAGTTACATGCTAGTTAGGCGGCGCTCGAAAACTCAGGTGACCAAGAGGATAATTTTAGTCCCGAAGTCTTTATCTGTGTTTTATGTTTGTCCATCTGTGTCCCTTTCACGGCGCTCACTCAATAGGCTCGTTTCGCTGAGGGAGCGGGGCATGCTGGGTAATTGAAAAGGGGGAAACTGGCACAAGTCAAACAGATGGAGATGTAGTGTGTGTATGTGCGGGGCGGCGTCTGGCAGGAGTCAAACGGCTGTGGATTTATCAGCTCCCCGATGAAGGCCAAACGCAACGCTTGCCAGATCCCACAATCACTCTGACGCGCACACACACACACACACACACACACACACACACACACACACACACTTCAACATTGTCATTATTCATCCTCCCCCCCTCCCTATCTTGTGTTTGTCTTCATCTAGGTGTCTGTTTTTTGGTGGCTTGTTGTTTCATTGTTTTCATTTATCCCTCCATCTCTCTGTAGTTTCTTGGATGGGCTCCCTGTCACTCCTTCTTCGAGCATCCCTCCTCTTTTCTCTCTCCCCTCTCCTGTCTTCATCTCTCCCTTCATCGCGCTGCTCCGACGTCTTTGCTATTGGCATTCCCAGCGAGCGACAGATGCAGGGCAGAGGCAAGAAGAGAGGGAAAGAGAAGAAGAAGAAGAAGAAGAAGAAGAAGTGGCAGAGGGGGAGGGGGAGAGGCGAGGCTTGTTGTTTTGTTGCTCTTGTGTTCTAAAGGAAGGTCTCTCCTTTATCAACAGTCTAACAGGCTGCCGGGCTCAGTCATCCTGCCTTCTCTTCCATTGTTTACTGCTGGGTGTCAGTGCCGTGCGCTCACACACACACACACACACACACACACACACACACCTCTCCTTCATGCTTAAATGTGCACACACACACAGAATGAAGTACACTTTCACAAAACAACACAAACAAATATTGACCAAAAAAAACCAAAAAAACGCAGCGGATTTGTGAAATTTTAACGGCCGATTAGTTTCACAAAGCGTTTGTTCGCTGCAAAAATGGAGGTCACTTTCGACAAACACTATTTCATCTGCGAGCCGCCGTCCTCTCCTTGACTGTTCATTTAAGGATTTAAAGGCGCTTCTTTGAGGCGGCGAGGAAATAATCCACTGTTTCCATAATCCTGCGTGGATGTATGCACTCAGCCGGTCACTTTCACACACTTTCATTCAATATTCAAATCAGCACACGAGCAGACACACTCACACACACACACACACACACAAACGCACAGACGCACACACCTGCTGCAGGTGTTTCGTCGTGTCCCTGATAACCTGCAGAAATGGTCCGCCGGCGTGTGACAATCATTTACCGCCTTTATGGCGATCTCTGCGGCTCCGCGCTGAGCGGGATTTGTCACATTTGAACTGAATCTTTGATGGTCTCCGCGCTTTTGAAATACTCTGAGATCTTCTGGCCTTTTCATCTCCTCCTGCTCTTTTTTTCAAAATGAATTGGCTTGTCAATCAGCCTTAGCCAGCCACCTGGAAATCATGTGATTATGTTGGAAATACTTTGTGCGCCGTCACTCTGTGGTGCAAAATGAGTGATTGAAATCGTGATTGAGCGTGCCTCCCCGTGCTAAGCCTGTCATGCATGTGAGGGGAAGAAAACGCTGTCACGATATTGTAAAAAAGAAAAAAAAGAGACAGGAATATGGTTGTCCAGGGGATTTGTCACCGAAAAAGTCCTAAAAATCTTTTTTTAATTATCAACCTCACTAAAGTGACTTGGACTTAGTTGAAGGTGACTTTTTTTACTTTCTCTCGCCGGACTAATTGTGCTTGAGGACGAGCCACTTGGCACCACAGGAATTGTTTTATTTTCTATCTGTGGTTTGGCTGGGCTTCATGGGCGACGACTTAGTAGGACAACAAACAGCTTCATATGTTTTAAAGTGGCTCCAGAGATGCCCGCAGACAAAGACAGGATATGAAAAGACCTCTTTTAGGTCTCTGTTACACCATTCTGCACGGAGATAGAGGGAGGGGGAAGTAAGCTGTTTTTTTTTTGTTTGTTTTTTTTTTGCTGTCTCATACCTTTTAAAAGTTCTGCAGTCAAAAAGGAATCCATCCAGTGCCTGACAGAAATGCCAGGACGGTATCTCCTGAGCATGCACACGCACACACACACACACACACACACTGATAAATAACCCAGATACTCTAAAAAGCAGGCAGTGAGTGTCAGAGTTTAGAAGTTTAATTGGCCAATGTGTCAGTAGAGGAACAGGGTGTGTGTAACAAGTGTGGACAACTGCAGAGAGAGCGCATCGTCTGATTTACAGATGGGAGATGTGCTCCCCTCTGACTGCCAGTCTCCCCTGTGTCTCTGCTGTTTCAATCAGTGGTGCGAGTGAGAGAGGAGTGCGACTGTGTTTGGAGGTGTGTTGGATGAGGAGCTCTGCGGTGTGAGAAACACCTCTGAGTCTGTGATGCCTGACTGGTTTGTGTTCTTGAAAACAAAATGGCAACTTCTTAAGTTTAGTACATAAGTGGAGGGTGAAGGTTGGAATTAGCGTTGTGCCACTTTATGAGCTAACCCCAACACACTAAGCAGCCAGGGACATTTTAGAGCTAGTCAGTCACACACAAAACCCCCTGAGCTTCTTTCCTTTTCCTCTGTACTGTACAATTTACTCCCCCAGACTTTCAGGATTGTACATTTCATCCAATAAAGGGTTATTGAGGGGGAAGAAAAGCTTGTTTGTGTGTTGGCATGGTTGCTAACTTGACGTAAGGTCACACAGTTTATTACAATGAGAAATTTGGACTGCTGACTGCTGTGTCATGGCTATGGAAGACCATTTCCTCCTGTTACGGTCCTCCGCTATATATATATATATAGCGTTAGATGAGACGAACTTGTCAAAATAATGAGAGAAATGTTGACTTTTTATTTCGGGATTACAACTTACCACGGGAATGTATTTTTATATCTACATCTTTATTTTTCTTGAACTGACATAAATCAGACAGAGAGACAGAGGGTTATAAAGCTGGATGGTACACACACATGATCTGATATCACCGTGTTGTTATTGTTTCTGGATCCTCATTATTAATGTTCCTCCAGGACCAGAAAATGCAAATGACCAATGCGACCCGGGGAAAAGGACTATAATGATGTGCACATGGAAGAAGTTCTTCTTCATATTTTGAAAGTATTTTTGTTGCTAAATCCAGACCAAGGAGCAGCAGAAAACTGAAAAGAAACTGAAAAATAATGACTAAGTGTAAAAGTGTAATGATATGCTACAACTCCTGGCCTACTGGGTGACAGTCCTGTACTCGTCCCACGCAGCCATAAATTCTTGCTGAAACTATGCATTTTGTCTTTTTTTGCCTGGAGTGCCTGGAACTAAGTGAATTGTGATGTTCAGGACCAACGCTAACACAGTGATGTCAGATAGACCAACGATCCCAGCTGGCATTATATAGCTTTATATTATCATAAATTCTGTATTATGATTCAGAAAACTCCAGCGGCATACGGCAAAAACGTTTCTCCCCGGGGAGTTTCTCGCGTTGGCCCGGCCCACGAGTTACCACTTGGTCCAAAAGCTTCACATTGTGATAACTTTACACATTTTTGAATCGCTTTCTCCCCTTTTATTGCCACAACATCACTGCTGTTATGGGGCAGGAAGTTCACCGATTGAAACAAGACAAATCTGTAATGTAGGGTCGTGTCAGTGGCCACTGGTCAAACTCTGAATCTTCAGTAGAGTTTAATTACAAAAAAAAAAACATGTACTGCTGTTCTTAGCCCTATGCATGAATCTGATGATTTCGATAATCCCATTGCACTAAGTTCCGCCCTGAAAGGTATAAAGGTTAGGTGTAAGAGATCGGCTGCCATCAGTGGAAATGTCCACCCTACACTAATAGAAACGTAGTTTTTGTTTGTACGTGTTTGTGTGTTTCTTGTGTGTGAGCAAATCTGTGCTGGCACGAAGGGGCACTCCCCGAAGGAAAGACCTCATTCCAAGGCCTTGCCTGTCGATATTACTGCTACAAATCAGACCTCCCACACCGCTGAGTGCAGCATATAGTACACACTCACGCACACAAGCACACACTCTCACAGACTCCATTGACTAAGGGAAAGTTTTATTACCAACCTCTGCCTGATACAGCTCCCCCGCTACAGTTTGGACTGAACGAAAGTAGCTCCAAAGCTCTCCGCCTTGTTTGTTCAGTACGTGTATAATGCGCTAATGCGTGCACATGTGTGTCTGTGCCTCCATTTTGTTTATCTGTGTGCATGCGCACGAGCATTTGTGCACACATGGATGTTTTAGTAGCATGCATGTGCTGCACACACGTGCACTGGTGTGGCTGGAGCACAGATTGCACTCTGTGCTATATGTAACCAAACTAGTCGGAGTAAAAATGCATCATCCTTTGTCACTGATGCATTTCTAATGCTGCGTGTGACCTTCTGTATATTTTGCTTCATATTAGGATGATCCAAGACTCATTTCAGCATCAGCTCATGTAATATGCACAAAACTAGCGATCTGTGATGTTCAATTTTAGAACCAGCCTACATTTCATCATGTAAATGTCCATTACTGGTTGGTAAGCTGAAGTGATTAACATTAATAAACCCACATGCATTCCCAGTTATTTTAGAAGACAGGCCTTATAAGAAGCTCAAAGACAGGGATATTTCTTCCTATAACCGTGGCGTTGTCTATAACGATATATCTGTGATCAGCTGGTGAAGCCAGTTCTCAGGTGGATTGGCTGCTCTTCCCACTGGTGGATTACACTGGATCGACACGAGATCTGCCACTAAACTTGTTGCCCGTGTTACAGTAATAGACAGTCAGTCGTCATCATCCGTCTGCTGTGTCCGCCAGACTTCAAGTTTATCTCTCGTCTAACTATAAAAACAGACTGTGAGAGAGAGAAACAAAAGGTGTGACTGATGGAGAGAGACAGTGAGAGACAGTGAGAGACCACCAGCGGTGTTAACACGACTGGACGGGGAGGGTGTCAGACAGACTGATGTCACGGTGGAGTCACATCACATCTACTTTCCTCGAAGTTGGGAAGTTGGACTCCCAACTTGAGCTTTTATGTAGAAAATGCAAGAAACCTCCTTAGTGTCTCTCAATCTTGTCCAGAAATGGCTCCGTGTTGACAACGTAAGGTTCACAGTTACTCCACATTGTCGATTTTCCGTTTCTTTTTTGCACTGAGGAGCATGTTGTGTATTTGAATACTCCCACTGCCTCGCCAGCTGTTCTAAACTCTTTCAAACTCTCAGTGTTGTTTTCTTCGTAACATTCACTATGTGCGGCAGGAACACAGCAGATGTAGATCAAGTAAACAGATACATTTCTTCATGTACCAATGATGCACTTAGTTTCACAATCATTCTCACGTTGTTGTGGGCATTTTGACGCACTGTGTTACCAACCGGCTCAGTTGGGCGCAATCACATTTCCGAGGTTTCCCCTGACTGCTCATTTGCGAGTGAGCACCTTGCGTCTCAGAACAGAGCTAGTTATTGTCTCCACCTATCCTAACTCTCCCCCTATGAAATTGGACAACCCTTCAAGACCCCCATACGTCATCAGTTGACGGCAGTATTGTTTACGTAACGAGCGGACATTTCCAACATTCCGCCTTCCACTGTGTCGATTTGTGTGTGTTACTATGGCCATACCGGTATTATCACTACACTGTTTGTCATTTATCTTATACCATCATAGGGGAGGAATGCAAAATTAAAATAGGTCAAAATTTGGGACTGTCTCATTAGTCAGCTACAGAGACATCAGCAGACTAAAGACGATTGTTTTGTGTTTGCTATAAAGAAAATACACAATACGTTCAAACGACAGAGCTCCCATAACCGCCGATTTGAAGTGTGCCTCCGTTTGGAACAGTTCCAAACAAGTATCTGCCCAAAGATGTGAACGAGCAAAGTGGAGAGGGTAGGGCTAAGTGGTCGGGGACAGGGGGATTGGGCCTTAGAGATGTTAGCACACCATAGATATCAGTCCGTGGCACGCTAAATTGAATCAAATGTTAAGACAATAGTAGTAGGGTTAGGGTTAAGGGTAAGGTAATGCGTGTGTGTATTAAAGTTGTATGAGATGATACATTAACAAATGAACATCATAAGATGAGAAACAATGAAACAGGGTTTCTTATCATTCATTTTAATAACATATTGGACAAAAAGAGAGTGAAACTCCTCGTTTCCTGTAGGCCGAAATAACACACAATTACTTTAACGCTGGACACTGGATGTGAGCAATGGACTTTGCTGTGCCAGCTAAATGTGTAATGGATGTATAATGTAGTCTCAAATACTTAAAAAAATATCTCCCCTGGCTCATTGTCCAATAATTCATTTTCCATCACATAACCGCCCTTTTGTTCTGTGTCTTCACTTTGAAAAAAAAAGAAAAGACTGTTATAGACTAAATTAAATGGTTTTCATTGTTGCGTTGATTCTGTTCAAATTTAAACGCACAAACACACACCCACACAAACACACAGATGTCTGCTCCTTGGTCGTTCGGTTGCTTCCAACAAGCATAATAAAAGCATAATTTAAACGGAATAATTCATCGCTTGAAGCATTGTCGAGTCAAGCCTGTGATACTGTTCATAGTCTGGTGTGCAATATTATTTTATTGAATACATTATGTATACGCCCACTATCACCTTTCACACCTCAGATCACTGGAACAAAAGACAGGAGACCTGACCGCGCTCACCCCGGGAGAGCTCAGCCCCTTCGGGTCCCATCAGGTGTCTGTCAGCCTCACTGCTTCAGCAGGACTCGATCCATGGGGAGAGAGCTGGACTCCGGTGTTGCAGCAGTCTTCGTTGAATTGATTTGGCTAAGTGGCCATTTATTTTAATTAGCTAATGAATAGACTGGTCGAATGGGACGGACGTGCAGCCGTTTGACTTGATCAAGTTTAAAAAGAAGCAATAGAGCCGAGTTTACTGGAGAGCAGTTCCCCTGTTGCCATGAATCAAACTGCGCACTCCGTTTGGTTCTATTTTACAAGAAAAACAAAAGGGAAAGCAGCCGAACGACAGATTAAAAAAATACAGTTAAAAAGCGAAAGATGGAAGACAAAGAGCACAACAGAGAATGTTTACAGACTTTTAAAGCCTCTCAAGTCTGGGGGATTGTCCCGACTCCCAGCGTGTACTCTCCTCTCATCCGAGGCTTTTCTGTCCGCCTGACATCCGATTCATTTTCATTTTTCATGCCGTCAATATTTTGTGCACTCCATTAACCTTCTGATTTCTCAACGTGTTGAAGCGGTGTACATTAGCGCTGTTAACAGTGATGCTCTGCTTTTAGTGAAATTGGATAATGTCCTTTTTTCCGGCCCTTTCGAAAAACCAAAAAACACAGAACCGCAAGCATTAGCATGCCTGGCTAATGAGCACACAACCTCAGGTAGTCGGCTAGGATAAACTAACCCATCATTACTTCTAAGGCCAGGGAGCATTGCATCAGCAAAGCCAAGCACATTTTGTGATAGCACATTACTAGGTATGACTAAGTGTATGCTACGGCTATTTGTTTTTTACATCCATGACTACTAGGTGGATCATCATGAGCATTTTGACCCCTTACTTGTAGCTTTAGCGTCTGTTTATTTCATGAGGAAGAGTGAGGAACATGGTTATGTTTTAGCTAAAAAAGACGTAAATACAAGAAACGGAAGCAGGCAGAAATTCAAAACTGGAGGCAGGCAACAAAACCAGGTTAAAGAGAATCCAAGTCAAAACTAAGAAAAAAAAACGGAAAAGCCACCGGGAGCAAATGCAGGAACACAGAGGACACGCGAGGAGCAGAGGCAGCTAATTAGCCAGTTATGCTACAAACACTGGTACAAGTGTGTGTCTGTGTCACTGTTTCCAAAGATCTCAGTGGTTTCCAGTGACCCAGTATGCCGTTATGTGTGTACGAAAGGACAAAATGCATAGAAAAAGCTCCATTTTAAGAAATCTTTTTAAGATTTACAAAGAAAACAGGTCATCATAGGTGTGTTTTCAACATATTCATGGATCTAACTAGATCAGGTTACTGGCTTGAACTTAGAAGGCTCAATCAGAACCTATTTTAAAAAGAATATATATATATATATATATATATATATCAATTTAACGTCCAGAAAGTATCACTATGATCATCTAAACTTCAGGTCTGGAGGGCTAACAGGAAGTTCTTAGATGCTGTTTTTAAAAAGGTCTGCAACAATGACAGGTGAGTGAAGCGCTCTGTTGCACAGCCCTGTTAGCATGAACGCTTAACCAGCTGTTCCCTTTAGCTTGACAGAAGGTGTGTGACATAAGTAGCATCTAACATCTTGTGCTATCCTTTAAACTGGCATTCGCACAAGAGCAGAAAAGACCGAGTTTGCTGTCTTCTTGGAAGCCAGACGTTTGTGCTCACCTTCTGAAAGCAGATGGTTGATAAAAATAAAGGCTTGGCCGGGTTGTAGCTACATCATTAAAGTGAAAAAAAAAGAAAGAAAGCATCTGACGTATCTAAAAAGACTCGCCTCCTTGATCTGAACCAGCAGGTGTTCTCCAAAGCCCCAGCTATTAGGATTAACTATCCAAAATAATAGAATAACATTGAGTTGAAACATCTTAATTGCAGGCAATGTTGAGACAACCTAATTCAGTCACAATAAGAATAAAGATTAATGAGCGTGCTTTGAATCCGGCGGCCCTGAACAAACTAAAGAAAGCACAATTAACAATTAACAATCAAGGGGTGGAGGAAGGGAGCAGAAATTGGAGTAAAGTGCGACGAGAGAGCCGGAGAAACTCTGAGCAAAAGTAGAAAGGAGAGGCAGGCTCAGCAGAGCAGATGGTTTCAGAGTTTTTGCCCGAGGCGCTCCATACTCACAGAGAGGAGAGAGAGAGAGACGGAGGGATGATGAGTTGAATACACTAACTACACATCTGCACTTCCTCTCCTCCAGTGCTTCAGAGGGGTGGAGAGAGAGAGAGAGCAGAGAGAGAGCTGGAGGAGTTTTGACAGCCGTCGCCAACACTGCGCGGCGCTCAGTAGCCTCAGTGTTCAGAGCAATCACAGTTGACACATGGCATCCATCATCTCATGATACGTTCTACCAATACGCTTTCTTTTACATTTTGCTGAACTCGTCGGATATTCCCCTTTCGCTGTCTGGCTGACGCTCGGACGCGTGCACATTTCCGAGACGTCGGGGCGACTGAAAAGCTGATGGCCGACCTGTGATCTCGCTCAGCGCGCGGAGCGCTTTGACAGCCAATCTCCTCGGTGTCACCTCACCTGAAAGTGCGCTGTGGACAAACTCTCACAAAAAAACACGCTCGCGCGCCGTGCCCCGGCCGGATGAAGGCTGGATGATGGATGAGTGTGAAGCCTGGCGGTGTTGCCATCTGCTCCGACACGAGACGGAGAGATTGGGGGGCTCGCGGTTCATTGAGCCTCGAGCCCATCACAGCATCCCGCTCACCTACTGTATACGCTCCACTGTCTCCCGGATGGATTTGTGTGTGAGGGAGAGTCCACTGTATAAACCGAGAGAGGACCTCTCGACCTTAAGCAGAAATGATTATCATTTCAAATATGGTAATGTCTGGGCGCACAGCGGCAGCGGAGTCTCTGCTGAGAGTGCTGATCCAAAATCAATTCACTGTGTTTCTTTTCTCATTGAAAGTCCCTCACGGTCGCACTGCCACGCAGTCAATTTTCTCCGACTTGCCTGTCTATGCCTCCTCATCCACGTGTGCCCCCTAACTGCCTCTCTCCATCTCTATTACATGCCCTGTCATTCTCTCTTTACACCACGGTGGCCACTCCAAACACAATTGCCATCGATCGCCTCATTTTCTCCAGTTTTTTTTTTTGATGCCTTTTTCGAGAGTTTAGCTCAGGTGAGATGAATCGCCCGGTTGCGGTCAAGTCTCTGCACGAGCCGCCTGAGAGGGAGAGAAATAGAGGGTGAGAGGGGCTTGATAAAGCGAGCGAAGCATGATGGGACAAGTAAATCTCAGTTTGCCGCGTGTTGTCCTATGGAGATGACTCACCCGAAGTCTCAACAGCCACCCCGTCGCAAAACGATCACCAGCATGACACACGAAGCAGCCTGGAAAAGTCAAACGGCGTAACGCTGGGCCTGTTTCAAGTGCCGTGCCGTAGTGTATGTACGCGGGATGCAGTCGCTCTCCCTCCCTCTCTCGTCCCCTGGCCCTCCCTCATCCTGATGACTGGAAGGTTATCGTAGGAGTGTCATGCCCAAAAGCCAGCAGACAGCTTTGCCCTTTACAACACAGTATTGGTGCTAATTAGAGACTATGAGTATGTCACTGCAGGACTTAAGTGTGTCTGCGTGTGTGTGTGTGTGTGTGTGTCACTGTGACCACCCATCCGTGGCTCTATCGGCCTCATGGACTCAAACACGGGGCTGTGTTACTTCCACTCATCATTTCAGTGGGACTTTTGAGATCCGATCCTCACCGTTACGAGGTCACATCTCCGGGCAGCCGCACGCGGCCTGAAAACGTCAGTTATCCATCTTGCAGGGATTTATTTTTTTAATGTCTAACCGCAATACCTTTTTTCCTGCTCGTCCTCTTTGTCTCTGTACATGACTGATATGGTCATTTACCGCGGCTCAGTTTGGACCTCATCGTGACTGCTCAGCTGGAGGGACCCATCCGTCTGTTTCAAATATCAGTCCAGTTGTCTTGAGAGATGAGCAGTGTTGCTGCGTGTCGTTTGTCAGAACAGCTCGAGCTGAGAGTCGTCGGCCATCCCAGCGGCTCTGAGGCTGGGCCACAGCCCAAACTAGAGACGGGCCAATCCACATTTTTTCAGTTACGATCCGATTCCGATACACAACGGCTGATGATATTCTAACTTTTATTGTTGGCATTTGTTTAAGGTTACATCATGAAGCTAAAATAAACCACACAGCACTTCTTATTAGAGGAGCAAAGAATATACACAAATGCACTGAATTCAAATGCAGTCCAAGGCTTCACATACACAGGAGGCAGCAACAGCTGGAACCTTTTCATTCAAATTTAATATCTGAAATGCACAACTGTGGAGAAATACAAGCTCACAGCTTTAACATCCTCTAATTGTGCCACTCAGATGGTGGGTGGTCATCGAGTATGATGAAGTTGAGCGACTTCTCTGTAATGCCTCTGTATTATACGATGCAACCGTACCTCCGCCTGTTGGCGCGCTGGTTTACGTTACTTATTGCTGTCTTGTTTTTCGGCATTTCTAGACTAAAGTATCTCCAAAGTAAATGCATTTAGACTGCAGTTTCAGAAAGTTGAATGTCATCGATATTGGACCCGATACCGATATATGATTGGATCAGGCCCATCTCTAAGCTAAATGCAGGGAGGCCACAAAGTCAGTCACAGCTGGGGGTGCTGAGAGGTCAGTCTATATAGTGAATGGTGTAGATAGATAGATAGATAGAAATACTTTAATGATCCCAGACTGGGAAATTATTTTGTTACAGCAGTACTCATGTAATTTCTTAGTAATTTTAATGGCCAACATAACTTATATCCGATAGTTGCATCAATTTACAGCAACAGTCAACAACAGTCTACAGAGACTCCAGTCTGCAGTGTGGTTCGTTAACGTGACTGAGGACAACTAAACCAGAGAGCAACATAAGGCTTCATGGTCAAAAAAGCTTCTAAAAGCAAACAAGCTCTCTCTCTCTCTCTCTCTCTCTCTCTCTCTAGGGGTCAGGGTTAGGGTTAGAACGAGGGTCGCCGAGAATCACATCGCCATTATTTATCCTTGTCACGGAAAAACTCAGGACAGATAGCAGCAGCAGCAGCAGCGCCACAGCAGCAGCGCCACAGCAGCAGCGCCGTCTCCGTGGACACCACATGTGTGTGCGAGCCTCAGCAGCTCAGCGATGCAGCTGCAGTATCACGCACAGATAGAAGCAGGCAGATTGCCGTGTAGCTGTTCGCTTAAAAGCACGCTTTATTTAAGCATCGATACACGTTGACCCGAGAGTGAGACGCAACCGTCAGCTATCCTGCATCGCACAACTTCACTTTCAGGGCGTTGAGCTTAAAAATCACCAGAATCTGCAACGCACTGTGTAAAGGTGGGAACGTTTTCATTTACATATTCATCACTTAAAATCCATACTGTATGTAACGGGAAGCGGCATATCCATTACCAAGCTTAATTCAAGGGCGGACAAGTGAGAGCACTAATGCACAGCACTTTAAAGCAAAAAGTACAACCTTGCAAAACACACGTAAAACAAAACATCTATAACACATTCCAAGTGTTGTAATTTACTCTTTTTGGTGCACCCAATTTTCCTCAAGATGCCTTGGCTATTTCAACTCCAGCTTTATAGTGTAGTGTGTGTGTGTGTGTGTGTGTGTGTGTGTGTGTGTGATGTGTTATCCACCCACAACAAAATAGGAGTTGAGAGTCTCAAACAACACAGGATCTCTTGTGGCCACAACAGTGTATGCTGTTATATTGAGCCTTTTGATGGCAAAGCTATAAACTCTGGAAAGTATTTGGAGCGAGAGTAGAAGTGGTGGAGAAAAACACTGAACAATACAAGAGGCCCCAGCAGTGAAAAGCCCGTACGTTTTGGGTGGATTTCCTCCGAAGAGGGGACTTGATTGCGCCCATTATGACGGGATTGCGTCCAGGCTTTTATCAAAATACCTTCAAGTGGCAGCCGGGCCACGTCAAGATGAGATCTGGCTCATTGGATTACAGTTCATTGTGTTTGACAGCACACCCGGGGGCTGCCAGCGAATGCATCCTGGCTGGACGATAACAATCCCCTATGAAACGGTGTGAAGCCGACTTTGGACGGCATTTTGGGATTCGCTCTCCCGCCCGACTCTCTCCCATTGTCTCATAGTTTTCCAGGTGAACAGACTGGATCTGCGGCGCACGCTCACCAAATTCGAGTCAGGTCCTCCTCCCGTCGCGCTCGTGCTCTTTGAGCGAGCCGCTCGGAAATGCGTTTTTTTTTTTTCCACGAAACCCATCTC
>CAEMYA010002140.1:5961572-5971896 GCA_903131615.1 Diplodus sargus | reverse complement strand
ATACAGTAATGCACTTTAGAGAGGTTCTTTAATGGAAAAAAAAAATAAACGTCATTGACTCCTGAGTCCTTGACCATCAGAAGATTGTGATTTAGAAGTCTCCCAATAGAGAGCAGAAAAAGAAGTGCGTCCCCTCAGAGTTTCTATGATGCAGAAGTTGCTGGGAGTTTGTGACATGTAGAAGAAAAATGTAATGAAGTTTGTTGTGCTGCTCCATGCGGCAGTATTACATCTCCACGTCTCATTCATTGTTTTCTTGGGTCTTTCTTTCGTTTTGACAACCCAGTGTCAGGGTTTGAGTTTCTGGGTTTGTCGTTTCCTGTCTTATTTTGAAATTCTGCCCTCATGTGTCATGTACATTGTAAAGACTTCTTACTTGTTATGTTCAGCATCTTGGCTCAATAGATGTATGGAGGGAAACATTTACAGTACTTCTATTTTAAAACAGGTAAGCTATAACCTTAAACATTGCTGCTGATAAAATCTGCCAGAGACAGTTGTTGAAATTGACAGTTGCTGGTTAGAATTGATAAGTCTCCTTTATCTACTTCTGTCTAAAGGAATGAAAAAATGAATAGCTTTCAATCTGCCACTATTATTGATGTAAGCTGCTCAGGAGCTGAGCGAGAGTAGTAAGCTTGAGGGCGGATTTAGCGAAATGTCATTCAGCTGAACAATCAAGAACAAGAAAATAATGCCAAGTTTAAACAAATTAAAAGCTGTTATCGAAAAAAAAAATACCAGTGTGTGTTTCACTTTCCTCATCTCGTAAGCAAGTTCAGTCCAGCTCTCTAAGTTAAGCAGGGCTACCGTGGATCGCTGTGCGGCAACTGCCGCCTCTGTGGTCTCTTGTTGTTTCCTGATTGCAGTGGTCAGGCCAAGCCTGTCCTCTCCTGGCCTGGTATGAACTGGCCTTGCTGCTCAGCCCTGTGGGGAATCCTTGGCGCATGTCTGGCCCTAATTAATGCCCCTACTGCAGTCTCTTGTTAGAGAGGGAGATGGAGAGAGGAAGTGAGAGGGAGGGAGAGAGTCAGTGGAGAAGGGGGACTATCAAATATTGATTGTATTTGCATAAATAGCCGCAGTTGTTAAAAGCCCTGCATGATCCCACTTGCTAGCTTTGCATTCTCCGGGCATGCGTGGGGAGAAAAAATAAAGAGAGGCTGAATGAGGAAGAAAAGTGGTGATTAGAATCAAGCGAATCCATGGATCTCCCGCAATGCGACACAGCGTAGGCCTCTCAATCAAGCCATCCCAAAGGCTACACCGCTACTTGTTCACTTTGTAATTTGCACCAATTATTGCCCCATCAGTGAGCCCATTGTAGTGGAGCAGGCGCAAGATAATGATGCTTTTCTGTCGAGTTGGTCATCAATACAGTAGGTTGAACAAAGCACCTGAGGAGGTGAAGCAGTCACTCGTCGTACTCTTTACATCAGCGGTGGCACTTAATAAATGTGGCCTTTGGAACACAGGGTCAACGCTGTGTATTGCAGAGAGGGAAAGGGAGAAAATAATTGCTTTTCTCCTCTCTTGCCTCGCTCCTCTTCATCCCAGCTGCTCTTCAGTTTGCATCCCATCAAGCTCTGCAGTCTTGGCCCGGGGACCCTCACTGAGGTGACCTCTGGTGACAGGTGGCTGGACTGTATACCGAAAAGTTGGCTTGGAAGTACAGAGAGTGACTCTGAGAGTGCAGACTCAGTGTATGTCCATGTGTGTGTGTGTGTGTGTGTGTGTGTGTGTGTAGTGCATGCATTTCAGGAAGTGTCGATGAGGTTATTGAGGATTTATACTGTTAAACAAGCCGTAGAGCTCTCTGCATTTTTAGGGGTTATGCAGAGGAGAACTTTGAGTCCCACAGCTGTTGCCAAAGAACAGAGTGTTCAAATAAATGTGCTCTCTTCCAGCTATGCCGAACGAAGAAAACAAAGAGGGAGGACAAACTGCAAAACTCACTGGAAAGCCGAGCGAAAGAACACAGTTTTCGCGTCAGGCACAACAAGACCGGCAAATAATGAGAATCCTCAGTTCTCGTGTGTTTTCATACCTGGCGCTTAACAGCCTGTCATCGCACATATCTATAAATATCTGTGTAACTGAAGGCACGGTGTGATATCACATGTTAACAGTCTGTGGCTGTGACGGGGTAAATTTTACATACAATCAGAAAACAATCAAACAAAATATCTTTTGAAATCACAAATTTGATAAGTTTGTTTCGACTTGTTTACTTTTGTTTTAAATTGCCTTCACACACAGTAATATTCCAATCTGACGATGCAAATCTGCCACATGATTCCAGAATGATTTGGGAAAATGTGACGATTGTGGACTTCCACCCTGGGTCAGCCACTGGTCTCCTTTATTGAGAATGGATAGCTTATTTCAATTGATAATTTGGCTCATGTTTAACGTATTGTGAATGCACTGGATACTGTCGCATTGATAAAAGCCACAAGACTTAAAAAGTCAGTGAACAAGATTTTAAAATGGATTAATTCACTACCTCCTCTGTTGTGTCCAATTTTAACGAAGGCTTTTGAGGCTCTGGTAGTTGCATCCACCATATTCCAGTACAGCAAATGACTATAAACTAATGCAGCTCTTCTGCTAGAGAGTATTAAACACACATACTTACCGTCAGAGAAACTAAAGACAATTTCCAGCCTGGCATTGATTTTTGGAGCAAGTGACTGAATTTGCATTGACTATGTCCGGCAATATTTTCTTCAGCAGTGAGAGATACTGACCTTGAGGGCATCTCATTTGCACTACCTGGGGTATTCGTGAAGTGGGCGGCGTGTTTCTCAGCAGTAGCTGGACACTAGCGGGCCCCGAGTGTGTGGATTTTTTTGGTTGTGTCTGCGATCATGAGTGTAGAAGCCGTAGTGTGGGCATTCCCCTGCATATGTCTCAGCGTTCACCACACGCGATGTGCCACCGACATGCACGTCCATGTGGTGTGTGTTCAAGTAGTTCAGCTGCATATTTTGTGTATGAGCAAGCTAGCAGAGCTGATCAGTGTCCATGCTGAGGGCTTTGTCACAGCTGACCTATATTAGATGAAAGCAGCTGGATCAGTGGCCTGCAGGGACGGCAAAAGAGTTGTGTTCTAATTATCTCTGCAGCTAGCTAGCGACGCATCACACCCGCACACACACACACACACACACACACACACGCACACACACACACACACGGACACACTTTTTTACAAATCAATGGGAGCTCGCGAGAGGCGAGCATCTGCCATGCTCCGCTTGATGAACGGCAGCGGCAGATCCTCCGTATAGGATTGGCAAGGATACAGTGCCGCATGTTACACAATGCATATTAAAAAGCGTTCTGTGATCATGGACTGTGCCCTTCGGTCCCTGAATGCGACTGTGTATGAAACAACTCTATTTTGTTCAGCGGAATACAATTAGCAGGTGATACACTGCTGAAATGAAATCAGGCTCTTGTTGAGGCATTTGGGAATTGTAGGGATGCATCCAGTCATCTTGCAGATTAAAGCAGTCTAAATGTAGTCGGTACAGTATATTGGCTGCTGTTGCCATGGAGCCTCAAACTACATGCTGAGAGTGTGCGTTAGCTATAATGAGGCTCAATATGACAGACAGAAAAAAAAGCCCAGGGAGCTGTGCTAACAGCTAGTTGTAATGTACTATACAGCTAATGCTAATTGAATGGCAATTAATTATTTAGATTCATCTGGCATCCTCTGTCAGCCTAGTAGCATTTAGCGTACAGCTCACTCAGACACAGCAAGGAGGAGCACACATTGCTATGTTCTTTCTTTTGTCTCATGCGCTAGTTATAATGACACACAATTATGACTGAAGAAAAGAGAAAAAAAAGGCCAGGGAGCTAATGCTAACTGCTAGTAGTAATGTAATAAACAGCTAATGCTAAAAAAGAATAGCATTGCGATAAACAGCTATTGCTAATGAAACAGCAATCTTCTGTTAGCTTAGTTGCATTTAGCATACAATTCACTCAGACAGCATGGAGGAGCACATATTTTGTCTCATGCGCTGAGAACTAATGGGGCAGATGCTGACAGAAAAAAGGTCCATGGAGCTAAAGAACAGTAACAAAATGTTCAAAATCCTGTGGTATCCTCCATTAGCTTAGAGACAGTCAGCATACAGATCACAGCACAGCACACACAAAGATCAGCACAGCAAAGAAGGACGCACACAATGCTATGTTTTTTTTTTGTTTTTTTTTTGTCTTATGCACTAATGCAAACCGCTAGTACTGTGTACTAAACAGGCAATGCTAATGGCACGAGAAAGAAATGTTTAAAGTCCTGCGGCATCCTCTCTTAGCTGCGTAGCATTTAGCATACAGCTCACTCACCACTCACACACAGAAAGGAGGAGCGGACAATGCTGTATTTTTTTATTTTGATCACGTGCTAGCTTAAATTAATTATTAACAACAGAAATGCCAAAGGAGCTAATGCTAACGGCTAGCGGTAATGTAATGAACAGCCAAAACTATTGGAAAGGTAATAAAAAGTTCAGAATCCCATGGCATTCTCTGTTAGCCTAGGAGCATTTAGCATGCAGCTCACTCAGACAGCAAGGAGGAGCACACAATGTTTCATGTTTGTGTTATTATCTCTATTGATATGAACACAGGTGCACACACACACACACACACACACACACACAAACACACACACATCAGGTGACACACTTGGTGTTATTTTTGTGTAAGCCTCAGTGTGTGTGAGTGTGTGTGTGTGTCTTTCATTTCTTGAGGCTAAGTGATTTCCCACATTCTGCTACCTTTAGGAGGTAATTGGATGCAGCACACACTCAATTAAGCTGTTAGCCTCTTAGTCATCCCCTCTCTCTTTTTTCCTCTCTATTTCTTTCTTTCCCTCCCTCCAATCCCTTTATTTCCATTGCTAATTTTGCTCTCTCTACTGCTCCCCCGCTCACCTCTCCACATATCCTCCGGTCGTCCCTCCGTTTGCGGGTCCAGGGCCTAGCGCTTCAAGTTAGCATTAGCCAGGCAGCCCGGGGAGCCTCTTGTTTCGGGACCAACAGGCACAGCCGCACATTTTCCACCACATTACATCTTCAGGCATCGCCAGGGATTATTTTACAGGTCGGAGCTTATTGGGAGGGGTGCTTTTCCCATGACAGAGGGAGGGATGTGCTGTAGAGCAATAAAAGAGAGTCAGAGATGCCAGGTATGAAAATGCTTACGCAAATTAGCCCATGTGAGCTTTTTGCAGTTGGAGCTTCCCTGACATTTTCTTTGTCTTTTCCTCTTTCCGCAGAGTGATTGAGAGCGAGTTCATTCAGCCGGCCGTTTCTACCTGACGACATGGAGCACCATTTCCTGATGAGACTGTGGTAAGTAGAAGGCGTGCGTGTGCACACTCAAGTGTAATTCCTGTCACCTGCACCCTCACATGTATGTAAATCCCACTTCTGTCTTGTGCGCCCTTGAAATCCATACCCTGGAGAAGCGCACGAGGGTTCCCAGTGGAACCTCTCAAGGATTAACCGACGTCAGTGAAGCAGCTCTAAGAAAGTGGGGATCAGAAGCACGCCACTCACTCTGTTCTCTCTCCGCGGCCTTGTGTTTGATCGCACGTGTGAACCGGCATCGATTGAGTCTCTCTGTAGATGCTTTTGAAGACGCGATCGACATTCACGGCCGAGCGCTGTGTACAATCGCTTGAGCTGTACGCACAGTGCCATGCGTGCGTTGGGAATGCGACAAAAGTCGGCCTTACAGTTTGAAATATGACCGGTGGAGAGACAGATATAGAAAGAAAGGAGAGAAAGATGTCAGACGAGTGCTGCCTGCCACGGTAGTAAAGTAAAAAATAGCAGGAAGGGCCGACCGATTGTGCTGGCCCGAGGTTGTACGACTATTCTTAGCCTCAGTCTCCTCCTCTCCTCCCTCTCCCCTCCCTCCTTTCTCCTGAGTCTTTTGTTACTGCTGTGACGCCAGCGCTCTTCAGTCCATCTGGTGTCTGGAAGCACTCTGGATCTATCTACTCTCTCTCTCTCTAATTGGCTGAAACCACTTAACTGTCCTCCATCCCTCTCCCTCCCATCCATTGGTTATTTTGTTTATTTATCCTCCCTGTTCACCTATTTATCCATCACCACCTCGGCTGATACAGGCATGCATTCCTCCTTTTTAGCCCACAGTTCGATAAACCAGCCTATACGGAGCTCTGACGGTTCCACTTATGTGTAGCTACAGAGAGGGCCACTTAGAGGCAAAGTGCCCTGTGAGTGTGTGTGTGCGTGCGCGCGTGTGTGTGTGTGTGATTCTGATGGGCAGCTATAAGAACCTGAAACCCTGCGTATTCAACATGGCTTTGCACATACCTGTCAGTGCCGTCGGGGCGAGCGCGGCGCAGTTCACTTGTGACAGGTGTGAGTGTTACGTAAGCAGTAACGCTTGACAAGCCGTCCCGATACAGATTGAAATAATAGAAGTGACGGATGAAGACGCTCCCCTCCGCCGCGCCCATCAGTTTCTTTATGGAGACGTTTGAGAGAGAACCACGCTGCTCGTGCCACCAAGACTGCCCTCAGGAGGTCTCACGGTTTTGATTAGGTTTCGTCAGTAAAGGTTGGAATGTAAAAAGGCTAACAAAATGAGAAGTGAGACGGGTGGTGAGATGATCAATGGCATTGGAAAGAAGAAAAACAAGGTTTTCTGCACAGTTTGATAATCAGATTTGAGACATTTCTCTGATATTCCCTAAGGTTCAATGAAACTATGAATTTAATGATGCTAGCAGCTTTGAAAAGTGACAAGGTGCCCTGACTGAAGGGTCACAAGCCAAAAGGTTTGAAACCAGTGGTTTCTTTAACAATGTGTTTTATTTTCTAAACTCAGCATGTGTCTTTCATTCAACTTCTTCAGCAGGAAAATTAAGACCGTCAAATGAATGTAGTGGGGGAAAATGTTCAATATTCTTCAATAAAATGTGGCGAAGTCAGACTACAAAGATGCAAACTACAATAACACAAAATTGAGTACGTTTGATACGTTTTCTTTCACCGCTGGGTACAAAGATGGTTGAACGGACACTATGTAGAGTTGGAAAAGAAATTCTGAACGGTATAAACGAGCTGTTCTCAGAGGAAAATAAGGTCCCCAGAACACTGTTTGCAGCTAGAAAGGTGGCAGGGTCCGCCACATATCAACAAAGTGAAACAGTTTGAAATGTTGTTGTCTTTTAAGGTCAGTTTGTTTCTTCAGCTTTTTAAATCATGTCCTTTAAAGTCTTGAGCGAAACTACGGGGTGTCCCAACACGCTCTTGGCACCTGCACAGGTCATTTCGCTCATTATGCTGATTGATTATGAGGCCTCAACACAGTGTGAGTGTGCACTAACTGTGTTTAACCGACATCTCCATAATTCTTACTTGACAACCTCAAGGATGATTCCAGTCGGATCCTGGGGGTGAAAAAAATCGAGACTCGAGGACTGTGTTTCCCGGTGACATTTAAAGAATCACAGCAACAAGATACATTTGAAATGTATTTTTAATATTCTTTCTCCCCTCCATTTCTCTGTGCTCAGTCGCTCCGTCGGAAGAGGACGAGGCGCAGCAGTAAAGCAGGCTGCATGCTGGAAAGCAATGGAAACTAAACTGGTTAAAATAACTGAAAGGGGGGTGAAAGTGTGAAAATGTCAAATAAATTGGAAGAAATATGGGAGAACTGTGAGGAAACCAGGAGAGAGCAATGAAAAACGAGAGTCTCCCAGGGAAATTGGGAGGGTCGGCAAGTATACTGTCCAGTGTATTATAACAACTTTACCATTGTTTATGAGACTACAGTCGTGTTCGAGTCATGCACTCCCTGCCAGAAATGGCTGTGCCGTCTGTGCACGCTAACCAGATAGTCCTGCGATCATCAGTTTTTGTATCACTGAACGCAGCTACGTTTTCATCATTTGATAGCAGCAGTGAGATAAATCTGTATCTGTGTGACGCACTTATAAACACAAAAAACAAACCAATCTGCAATGATATTATTTACACATAGCAGCTCTAAGATTCACTTTGTCAATGTGGAAAATCACAAACTGCTGGGCTCATGGTGTTCACTACGGCTGCTTTGATAATGATTGTTAGGCAGAGGTTACACACGGCGTTATCACCGGCTGCTGATCTCCTAACAAGTGTGAGAGCCGCAACGTTCGCGACTTCACAACATCATTGTCCAGCTGAGGCTGTAAAATCAACGATTAACACGCGCCGCGGTCACCAGATTGTGCTCTGTCTCTGCACCGACGCGGAATCACTTCAGAATTGAGAGATTCCTGGACCTCCACCGGAGGGATCAACACCATTCATCCAAAAGAAACTCCCTCGTTACGTTTGTTGACGTTGCTGGTGGAGAGATCGAGCCGCCAAATCAAGTGTTGCCTGGGAGTTCAACAGGGGCGGGAGCCGGTGACTGCACCAGCTATGACTTGTGATTTATACCACTTGTGACCAATCACCTGATTGGATAAGTGTGGAAACACAGATACTGCAAATTGCAGATGCTGACATAAATACTGTACTTAGTGTATATCATTGCTATTGATAAAGGTCACCCACTATAACTGAGATTAACGGCAGTTAGTTGCGGTGAGTTTGAGGAAACATCGCTCTGCGGCGCGGTGAGCTCCAGAGAGGCTTTAAATTGATGTCATGTGAGGTGTGTTTTGCAGAGATGAGTCACTTCCCTCCATTCTCCCCCCTTCACTCGAGTGCCACTTCTGAATGGCCGTCTGTGTGTGGGCGTGCATACATTACCGCGTCCGTGTGCGTATCTGCGCTTACATGTGTGCATGTGCATGTGCATGTGCATGTGCATGCGGCGCTGTGGCTCTGTGCCCGGCCTCTCCTGGCTGTCAGCATATGGTTTCCGGGAAAGTAAAAACTTCAAACAGCAGCTTTCTCTGTCGCGCTGAAGGACGGCGTCTCATTAGGAGGCACATTAGGGATGTGTGTAGTTTAGTTTGTGTAGAGGCAGAGGGAAGTGAGCCTGCAGGAGAGCAGGTTATCAATTGTGTTTCTTGATTATCTCCAGCGCGGCTTATCAGCGGCAGATAAGAGAATTAGGCTGAGAACGGCTCTCTCTGTCGCTCTCCTGCATGCCATCCTCTTCCTCAACAACTTAAAGGTGCACTGTGACGTTTTGTGGAAGACATTATTATCATGAGAGAGAGACTTGTTTTTTTTCATGGTTTAACAAGCTCTCTTTGTTTCATGGCTGAATAAACAAACTGACCTTAAAGGACAACACGGTTTCATACTTTCTTTGTATTTTCTTTGTATTTTCTGCCACCCTTCTAGCTTCAAACAGTATCTTTGTTTCAGTGGGTTTGAATTTCTTCCCCGAAAATGACAGAGTGCCTTTAACACAGTAAGGATATTACTTTATGCACTTTCTTATTTTCATAGTGCAGCCTGCAATGCAAAAAAAGAAACTTTACTTTAGTTATTATTGTGTGGGAAAAAAAAGAGAGAGAGAAAAGAAAGAAAAGTTATTTACTCTCCAGCTTCTTCCCCGAGCTGCTCAAACAGGGGGCCATCTGTCACTGTCAGAAAGCTGTAGCTCCTGCTTTGTAGTGCTGACAGGAAAATGGACGCAATGAAAAAGCGATAACAAAAAAGCATGTAATAAATATGTCCGCTGTTTTGTGGCACAGAGCCACTGCTGGCATTTCGAGAAAAAAAAAACCTGTCAAGTTCGGAGGAGAGGCAGCCCCCTGAACTCAGCCGGCCGCGACATTTACAGTGGGGAAATGTTGCAAAAAAAACATGATGAAGTGATAAACAGAACTGTTGTGCCCATCGGAACGTTGATGACAAGATGGAGTCAGTTATTGCGTGTGAAAATCAACATTAAGCAGGCATTATTAGTTTTGAAACGACTATGATATTCTATTCTTTCAGATTGCCCGTTTCTCTGCGTCTGCCTATATTTATCTCTCTCTCTCCCCCTCTCATTCTTTCTCTCTCTCTCTCTCTCTCCCCCTCTCATTCTTTCTCTGTCTCTCTCTGTCTCTCCCCCCCTCTCATTCTTTCTCTCTCTCTCTCTCTCTCTCTCCCTCCCATTCTTTCTCTCTCTGTGTCTCTCTCTCCCTCTTCCTCCCTCACTCTGGATGATTTATGGATGTCTTTTATCAATGTTGAAAGCAGGGCTCATCTGCTCTGAACTACTCAAATCCCATATCATGCAGTGAAAGAAAAAGGAGAAATTCCAACCTCTGTGTGTGTGTGTGTGTGTGTGTGTGTGTGTGTGTGTGTGTGTGTGTGTGTGTGTGTGTGTG
>CAEMYA010002140.1:5945401-5959047 GCA_903131615.1 Diplodus sargus | reverse complement strand
GGGGGGGGTGGAGGTGAAAGCTTCCCAGCGTTTTCCCTCTTGTCTTTCTACTTCATCACCGCTGCAACATCTCTCCCCTCCTCTCTCCTCTCTCCCTCTCTCCGCCACCTTCTCTCCGTCTCGCGCTCTCTCTAACGAACACAATCACGCACACAAAAGCCCGCAAGAAGAAAATCACATCCTCATTATCACCTTATATCCGTTCTTCAGCTGCAATCTTTCTCGCCGCATTTCATTTTCGGTCGTGAGTGAGTTGTCGGCACAGGTAATAAGTGGGTTTGAGCCTAAAACAGATCGGATTTGTCACAGAAAGCAGCTGGTAAAGTGAGGGCGGTGCACTTCTGAAATTGTGAAATTCAACAGATTCAGGCCCGGCGCGTGTGCGTTTGTGTGCTTTTCACACATGAGTGGCTGTGTGTGCGTTGTGTCTACGGGGAGGCGGTTGCAAATTCCAGTCACTCGCAGCATTTATGCTCCCACAGTGACCTGCCTTGCCAGTCACAGCTGAAACAGCATGTGCTTCAAACACCACCACACACACACACACACACATAAACTCTCCCAAACAGGACACGTGCACACTGACTTATGTGAGGAATAAGTTACTCTAGTTGGGATGTTTATTTATTGATCTAAGACGAATCAGAATAAGCTGTAACTCTTTGAACGGACATAAATGTGAGCTGGCATCACTTGTTACGTGTGATAAGTGCAGAAATCCACCATAAAACAATATCTCTTGCGGTTGATTCAAAAGTCACAGATGTACGCCTCCACCCAACAGTCAGGATGAGGGTTACAGACTCATATAATGGATGTTTGATATGTTTGATCCCAGTGTATGATTCCCAGTTTGAAACAAGCTGTCTATTTTTACAGAGGGTCACAGAAGACTGATAGGGGTCTTCATCACATGGTGCAAAGACAACCACCTGAAGCTCAATATCAGCGAAACCAACTGAATTGTAGTGGACTAACAGTTTCAAGTAGGCGGCCAATATTAGTGCCACCAATTCAGCATCTAACCAAATGTAAAATATGTTAACAATCTCCACTTTTGTTCTGGAGTTATGGTGTTGAATAATGGCCAAGAAATTGATTTTCGCAAATTATGATGATGTCACAGGGATGTTGACCTTTGACCTTTTGGACTTAAAATGTCATCACTTTATCATTTTGTCGTATCAGACATTTCAGTGAACTTTTGTCATAGCTAGCATAAGAATTCCGAGGTATGGCTGAAAATATGTTTTGCGAGGAAACCCAAAAGTGGGCGGTGCTTTAACTGGAAGTTAGTCGTTTTGCGCTTGAAATTGATAAGATTTGATGCTAAGTTGCTAAGTTTAGAAAACTGTTTGTAGAGCAGCCACAGAATTGAGCTTTGTAAGCCACCAATTTATGATTGATATCTTTCAAAACTGGACGTTTTTGACTGGAAGTTTTTTATTTCTACACAAAGTTAAACAGAATTATTATGATTATGTGGTGTGTATGTGTGTAAGAGACAGACAGTGTGTGTGCGTGCAGTCAGGCCTCGTCACACCTAGGCTGTGTAAAATTGTAATATATACCTATAAGGCTTGCAAGACCAACCTGAAGTGTTTGACTACCTGGGAATGAGACAACAACTACTTTTCTTCAAAATCCCTTACTGCACCTTTAATGCCTAAATATAATACATATGAAGCTTTCATCTGAGGACTAACATTACACTGTTATTTATTTTTTAGCAGCTACAGTGAGACGAAAGTGTCAGGCCAGACACATGAAAATGAAATAATAATGTGTCTGAGTCCTGGTTGACATTTGTGCCAAATACAAAGAAATTCCCCCGATGCATTCCTGAGATTTCGTGTTCACAAGAATCGGACGGGCAGATGGTGAGGAGCAAAAATTCCCTCCAAACTTTCAACTACCAGATCTTCCCCAGGAGGGCAGAGATTATTACTGACATTTCAGCTGTTCTCACTCTTCTATCAGCATAAAACAAAACGTAATAGTTTTATTAACTTGGCATATTTGCCAATACTCAAAGCAGTAACTGAAACTGATATTACTGAAAAAGGTGAGTGGGAGAGACATGGAGCGATGAACAGACTGGTGAAAATGAATGTATGGAGTTAAAAATGGCATGTTACATGTTATGGTTACCATGGTGAGAGCAGCCTGTGGCAGACAGGCTGTCGAGTGAATGCAGAGAGAAGCCTGGTGAAGCGGCCTTGAGCGGGTTGCATGTAATATACACACCTATGAAAACATTCAACAGAGCGCACAGAGGAGATCATACATTGGACGCAAACATACAGACTGATTGATTAATTGATAGATTTTCTCACCGGTCGTGTAATTTTCACGATATAGGCGTCCAGCTCCACAAACATTTCACAAGCTCAGATGGAGAACTGGTAGTAATGTTGTTAATCCAAATACACACAGCACTGCCTTAACAGCAGTGCTCTCTAAAAACCTTAAAAATGAATTCCAAAGCAACTTCAACATAAACCTTGTTGTGATTCATTAACTGAATCTTCTCAGATAATTAACTTTTTAGATGGTTGTAAATTGCCGAAAAACAAACACTACCCCTCACGAATACTTAATGTTTTAGCGAGCTGATTTGAAACAAGCTAGTGAAGCTAAAAGCTGCTCTTTACAGAAGTAGTTAACGGGGAACTCCAGTGCATGTTTTGTTGTGTTTTCCAAAAAACAGCAGCTTCATTGCTCTTTTTAAATCCACATGAGGTTACCCACAAGGATTTATGGCTGTCAGCTGAGGCCAAATGCTGGATCAATTTCAAATTTTAGTACCTGTCACCCATTTACACACCAAAATATGTAAACATCAGGCTCAGGTTTAGAAATACCAGAATTACCAGAAATACCAGGGGGAGGGGGAAGTACTCTTTGTATTTGTGAAAAAAAAGAAAAAGCACAACATTATAAGATATGTTACTGTGATGAAAAATTTAATGAACATGTAAAAAAAAAAAAAAAAGAAATACCAGAATTCACTTTTAAGTAATTGAGCAAGTATTTGGCCTACTGTATTTATATAGCACGTGTGACAAGCAGAAAATTACAAGTGGTTCACAATGAGAAGTAACACAACATGCAACTAAAGCAACACCACACTTTTAACCACCTTACTCCTAGCCCCCATGATACCTTGCCCGAAGGACACGCACATCATCCGGCGCATCCTGTCACTTAACTGGAACTGTGGTTTCCAGCGGTAACGGTACATTAATCCTCTTTCTAAGAGAGTGATTAGTGCAGTGTATCACTCATTAACAAAAATCTTGGTTAACAACTGTTTTATTATTGCTCTGCTCACATAGCTGATGCTTGAAAGTGCCACTGGTGCGTCATTTATTATGATGCCTTGGTACTTATACCAGTTAGTCTCACCCATAATGGTTCCTCTGGTAACCTCTGCAGGAAACTTATAGATTGCAAGTAACAAACTGAACTAGGCACGCAGCTACTCTGCAAAAGTTGCTTAACAATGACGCTATTTCTTGAAAGACAATAAAATATTGTGATGTAGCATTCCCAAATCTTACTGGGAAATGTAGCCTTGTTGAGCTAGTAGCAATCGCTACATGTAGCGTTGTCTCTCCCCTGCAAGCTAATATCTTAAACGAGCATACAGGGACGTATGAATGATGTCAAACCAGATAAACACCTGTGATAATATTCAGTTGCTTTAAGGGAAGACACACAAGGGAAAAGGGAAAAAAAGGCAAGGTTTCCTGTGAGGCAGGACATGAGACAGGAGAAGAAGAGTCCGTGTGGGGCACGATGCAAAATGGATCACTGTGCCGCCTGACTCTTGACTTTTTCTCCTCTCACTCCCTTATTTTACATTTTATCCCTTTGCATCGCCGTCACACTTCTCCCCCTCATATCCCCTTGTTCTCTCCATCCTCGCTTTTTTATCGGCGCTCCCCTGACTGTGGCCTGACACTCCAAAGCTCTGCTCCCCTCATTAACTCTCTTTCATGGGGCTGCAGATGACAATAATTGGTTTGAAAACAGGAGACAATGGGATACAAGGATTATCCCTGGCTCGCACCCACCACCACCGCTACCCAATACCCACCCGGCGAGGACATCACTGCTGGGCATCCTCTCCTCCACTTCCTGTCCTCGTCTCTCCATTTGTCCTTTCTTCTTCTTGTCCTTGGTTTCATAATTGCTCGTCGGTCTCTCCTCTTTCGCCCTCGTCTCTCCCCAACCCCTTTCAAACTTTTCATTTTTTTTAACTCTCTTGAATTTTAAAACACACGAACACTGTACACACGCACACACACACACACACACACACACACTTACTTATTATCTCTTCTTTTTGGCACTCTCTAACCTCGTCTCCCCTCTTCTTTATTCATATTTGCTCAGAGAGCTGTGAGATGAGTCCCCATAGGGATAAATCTTCTGTTCCTGCCAAGAGTGGAAGTGACATTACTGACACAGTCTCACAAACACACACACACACACGTGCGTGCAAACACGCACAATGAGAGTTCTGCGAAATGATAATGACATTTGATTAAACACTGTGACTAATGTGATGTCATCTTTCCAAGAAAACCATGAACCTGTGACAATGTGATGAAGGAAAACGGAACAGAAACGGGGCAGAAAAACGAGGCGGGAGGGCGAGGGGAGGGGAGGGGAGGGCGGTGCAATAAGAACAGAAGGGGTGAGGAGGAGTGAGAGGTGAAAAATAAAACCCAAACCCGAAAGGTACACCGTCAACCAAACTCCCCTCATGCAGAGTGGCAGAGAAATGTCAGGAGTTATCGTTCCACTCCACTGTCACTCCATCCCTCCGTCACTTTCTCCCCATCTGTTTTCTCCTCGTTTCCATTTGTCCTAAAGTCACTTTCCCTGTTGCTCTGCCTCACCCCCCCTCCCACCTCCTCACCCATCTTCTGCTACACTCTCTCCATCTCTCCCCTCCGGTGAGGGCTCTCAGGTTTCGGCTGTAACTGCTTTAGCGCAAGGGATAATGGTTTGTAATTCACTCCCAGCTCCTCTCTGCTGGTCAGGAGGCCCACTCATGTACAAGCAGAGAGAAGTAATCAGTGTGTGTGTGTGTGTGTGTGTGTGTGTGTGTATGTGTGTTTGTGTGTGTGTTTAAGGACAGGGGCCCTGTATATTCTCAATAACTCACTGTTTGTGCGCTCCTTTCTTTTCTCATTGCATTCGTGCTTCTATATGCATTATTCCGGGTCTATTTTTCCTTGCAAAATGTGCATAAAGAACGACCATCCGTCCTGCGTGCGTGTATGAAACAGTCTGATGGCGTGTGGGGATCATCCGACATGTTACGTAACCCCCGTCTCAACATTAAATGCCATCCAGAAATAATGAGCGCACACAGACGCACAAATTTGCACTCTGCTGTGATGCGGAAACTCGGAAGCAACACCGCCCCCCAACTCCCACTGTTCCACCATGGTGCGAGACTCCAATACTCCACCTCCCTGGAGTATGAATAATAGAGGGATCCCATATGTGTCAGCTTGTAAAACTAGATCACCAACTGTGGGCCCCAGGAAGCTTGGTAGGCCCAAGGGTTGCTCCAGGGCCTCCGGGGTGGGGAGGGGTTCAGGCTAAGCAGGCCAGGAGCATCTCAAACCACACTGACCTTCTACCCATCACTGCCCTCCTAGAGTGAGCCTGGCTTGAGAAGTTGTTGTGTATGTGTTTTACGCAATGTGTGTTTGTCTTGTTGCTTTTTCTGGCTTGATATCATCACAGTTTTCTTCAATTAAAGGGGAAATAATTCATGCTTTTATATAAAAAATCTCATGATCGCATGAGGTGTGTTAAATTGGTCACTTCTTTCCCTTGATTTTCTAGAGTTTTGTCGCTTGGTTGAGCTATTTGTCTTGCTCTTTGCGTCCTCAGCTTTACAGTTTGGTTCAGTCTCACCACACTGCAACTACTAGCTACACTCACCCTCAGAAGGCTACTGGGTTTAGCACCAAAAAGCTCTGAAAACCAGCTAAATAGATATTTTCCACCGAAGTTGGTGAAGATATATAGGAATTACCTTTGCCTGGTGTAGACAATGCTAATATTGCTAGGTGTAATGATTTGGCAACTGTTTGCTAACACAGCAAGTTGTGCTGGGATATTATGTTGACGTTTGTTTCCACTGCCCCCAAGTGGCCAAAAGATGGTTATTGCGAGTTGAATTGTCGTAGCTTCTTACAGATATAATATTAAGATTGAATCCGACAATAGATAACTTGTTAAGGTAGATTTCATTTTACAGCATACATGGGATTACCACAGATACTTCTGCGTTAGCTCACTTCCCAAAGAACCCTTACAACTCTTCAACTTGATCCATTATAATCACACTTGAGAAACTGGGATGAGACTGTTCTGAATGATATTTCTTGTACCACGGTGGTGAAAAGGAATAAATGTCTTCAGGGACCAGTTTGTTCTCCATGTGCTATTTCTGTGCTTCAATCATTAGATTTCAACCTGCAGATTTCGGACAGGCAGTCTGCCAGTGAAAATGCACTGTCTTTCCTGTTCTCAGAAAGAAAATGGTACCATCATCCTGTTTTTAAATGCAGATGTGCCCTCTTCACTCTGAATACATAATACTAGGCTACACTTGATTTCAATTCTGCACATTGGTACATCGACAACTGAGTGTTGTGCTCTATTATTTATGAGAGTAAGATCTATAGTTCACTTCTGTCACAGAACATGTAGCATAGGCTGACTAGGACAAATATATATTATTTCCTCAGAACATAGAGTAGTTCCACAGTTTTAGACAGAGGGCACTTTTTAATCCATCTGTGGTACATGGCCTGAAGCAAATAGAGCAAGTGTGTTTTAAGGCACGTCCAACTCCCTTTTGCTAGTCAGTTTAATTCTATTCCCTATGGAGAGTTTCCTCTGTCCTGTCAAGTTTATAACTACCACTGAATGAATAAAAACTGTGTCGGCCTTAAATTAGCAATAACACTCAAAATAACACACTTGCTGCTCTGCACCAGGTATAAAGTAGAGTCAATGATCTTTTTTGCTTTCTTCACAAGAGGTACATGAGAAGATCGATACCACTCTACTACAGCTAGCTGCTGGTTTGCTTGGCTTAGCATAAACAGTAAAACCTGGGGAAAAGTTAACTTGGCTCCTTTCATGGTCATTTTTTTCTACTGATTAAAGTAATAGATGGATTTTGTTAACTTTCGACAAAGCCAGACAAGCTGTTTCCTTGTGTTTCCACTCTTTATGCTTAGCGAAGCTAACCAGCTGCTGGCTGTACGTTCATATTCAATAGGTATAATACAAATTAAATTCGTAGTTATTCCTTTTGAACAGGACACATAAACCAGCCAATAATATCATTATTAGACAGGTACTAATAACTATTTTTTTTTTTTGACAAAGACCAGATATGCAGGTTAGGCCTCAGTAACTTGGGGGTCGGAGGAAAGTGGCTTGATCTGACATGAAGGTGTTATTGATATCACTCAGCCACTAATTGTAATTCATATTTACTGCAGAGACCTTGACAGAGGTATCAATCTTTTCTTCCAGCTCTCAGCAAAAACATGAACAAGCGCATTTTCCAAAATCACTATGTCCTTAAGGTGAAGAAGAAAAGGACGTTGTGAAGAAGAGGTCGTCAGACACGCAATAGTTGAACCTTTTGGCACGAGGAACGTGAATAGTTTGACATTCCATTCTTCATGACTTGAAGAACCAGGTTTTGGGAAGTGTCTTAGCGCACAGGACCGCGACCACTCATAGGGTGCACCAGTACGTCTCACCTCGTTGGTCCATTCAGTTGCTCCACTGCACTCTTGATCTAAGCCCCCAGATTTGTTTTCTTTTGCAACAGTTACCTAACTTATCAGGCTATGACATGGGTGTGTTGTCGCCGTCACGCTGTCAGTCCTTCCCTCTGTTGGCAGCAAGGTGGAGAGTTGCTTTGTTTGTCAAGATGTGCTCAGCAATTCAATTTCACAGCTGTCTCAGATGAGAGCTGGGGGAGCATAAGGAGAGAGGGGACAGTAATTGAAAGGCAGCAGAGCTCATCCTGTGTCCTCTGCTACTTTCATTTGTTTTATGTACATATCTCTTATATCTGTGTGTGAATTTGTGTTTGCACTCTTTAACGTCACTGTCGTTACTGCTGCAGCAATAGTTTTTTCAGTTTTTTTCGGGATGCTCCATGTATTTATCCATAAAATGATATATTCCAAGCACTAACTGACACAGCGCTCTCCTTCCCTTTGTTCCTGCTTTGGTAGACGGCAGAAAGCTGTCCCAGATTTGTCCAAAAACCTGTTCTGATCTCTACAGTGCTTTGATTCAAAGCCATTTACTTTAATCAATAATTGAATTTACCTGTGTGACAGCATAAAGCATAATTTCAGCTACATGAAAGAAGTTAAATTCGCATGGAAAGGCACATTGTTATCCCAGTGATCATTCACATTTTAAATTGAGGTCTTTCTTCAAGATTGAAATAAGGGCGCTGAGTCTGGCATTGTTCCACTAACACTAAAATGAAAGCTAAATTTCACATAGAATCATATTAAAATCCTAGCAGTTCACAGTGTCATCCCAGACACTGGATATATAATTATGTTGTGAAAGATAAGCGTCTTCAAGTTGTCTGTCTATAAAACCCTGCTGGTTTTATATGATTATATTATGTTTGTTTCTGCTTTTCATGCCAAAGTAAAGTTAATTGCACATTTTCCATTTTGTTTCTATGAAGTGGCCACCTCTCAAATTCATAGTCTAAACAAAAGGGAGTAACCTATCACCAGGGTAACCGCTAACTGCTGTTAACTGCTGCTAGCTGTGCAGTTAGCACTCCTGTTAGTAAACTCTGCCAGGACTGGGACCTTACAGCATCAGGGGAGTGATGGTGTTGTTCACAATCTGACTGTTGCTCAGTGGCTAGGGGCTAGCTGGTTAGCGTGCTAGCTTTATCTCTGCAGCACAATACATTGATGTCTTTCACAGAAAATCAAAACTCAGAGCTGACAGGTGTCCTTGACGACTCTGTGAGGTCACTCCCACACAGAGTTTAAAAACCTGCCAACTCCCCTCCAGTTAGCTGAACTGAGGATGCCAGCTGGATGAGATGTGAAACTGAAACAAGTCCAATTGCCTGCGATTCAGCACTTTGACCTGGATGACTGAGAACCTTCATCAACAACATCAAAGCTATTATTTCTTCAAATTCTGATTATAATTTGAGCTAATTTTGAATATTTTCTAGGAGACTGATTATTCTTTTTTCAGATTTGTACTGTTCTTCAGTGCTTTATACAGCTCCTGCATGTGAAAGGCCTTGAAAGTCAAAAGGCCCGAAGTCCGTATCAACAGGAGCTCCCCTCTCCCACAGAAAGCAATGTTCCTGAAGTGCCCGAAACGCCTCGTCAGTAGTCCAACCTTTAACTCTGTGACTTCACATCACCATGTCATACATTTGCATAATTTATGCCTACATTCACAGTACAAAGTCCAGATAACTGGAAGCTGAAAACATGACAGAGTGTCCGGGCACACGGTGAGCTGTGTTGGCTCAGGAGTGTTTGAGCTGACAAATCAGAGCAGACTGGTCCTTAAAGAGACAGGAGCTAAAACAGAGCGTTTCAGACAGAGGGGCATTACAGTGCTGCAGCTCTGGACAGTGTGAGAATGCTGATGTGTTTCTGAGCATTAAAGCACGTAAACCTCTTCCAGTAGTAAACAAAATAAAACTGAAACGCATTGCACCTGTAAGGGCTTTTAGTCGAGCGTAACTAGGTCTGAATGAATGTTCTGGCTGTGATTGTGGTCGGAAAAGAGAGAGGGAGAGTCACACTGCATAAGTCAGTGGGGATGGTAGATTATGCGCCATCTGTGTCCATATCCCGGTGGCCCTGTCAGAATTGATCCACAACCCTTGACCTTTTCAGATACCCGGCGTGTTTTCCAGGCTCTCTGTCGTGCGCGTCGTGTTAGAGCGCAGACGTGTGGGTGTTTGTATTTCGGTTTGTTTTCAGCATGAGTCAGCCTGCTGCTCGCTATAACCTTTCCACTGGATTACACAGTGCAGGTCAGACACACACGAAGAGTTTTTCTGTCTTTATTTTGCTGTCGTACAAATCAAAGGTCAAACATTTCTGCCGGAATTTGAGATGTTACTGGCTCTAAATACACCAAGTAAATAGGTCAAATGAATGCAGTGAAAAGAACGGTATATCACTTTTTGGGAACTGCGCTAATTTCCTCTCTTGCCAAGAGTTAGATGAGAACAGCACAGTAGGTGGTTACATTAGCAATTTGAATGGAAGGCTGGAAGAAGGGGGGAACTGTGAGTTTTGTCATCACTGTGAAGTTGCCAGACAACCTGCAGAGAATGTTTGTATGGATTCAACAGCCAAGATATAAGATGTTAATTAATGAGAGAGCTTTAATAGCTTTCATTTATTAGTATAGTTTGGTATTTTTGGATATGTTTTGGAGATGATGAAAACTTTTCTCCAATTAAACAGCCAGTTAGCTTGGCCAACTGTTATTTCCTCCCTTTTTTGTAGAGTTTGAACACAAATAATGTGGTGCTAGGCAGATGTTGTTACCCTATGACAGAGTCAGGCTGTGTTTCATCCTGTTCTCAGCCTTTATGCAAAGCTAGGCTAACCACTAAGCTAACTAGCGCCATCCTCTTATTGTACGATCACAAGATGGATATTTGTTCTTCTTATCAAACTTTTTGGAGCAAAACTTTCACAAAATGTCAAACCATTCCTTTAATAACGTACAAAAACTGGAAATGTTATATGACCATACAAGAGGGCAGAAGAGGTGCAGTAAACGGTGACTGGGTTGTATTTTTATTCAGTGGGGGTTGATAGATTCTGGCAAAACAAACGTTTTTTGTGTGTTGTCTAGAGACCTTTGGCTGTACCCTCATCTTTACATTTCCAAGACTCCGTAAAGACATTATGCAATGAATCTGTGTCGGCTGCGACTGGCTTGACAAAGCCAGAAGAAGAAGCTGACCCTGTGTGTGTTGCTGCCATGAAAATCTTTTTCTGTGTATCCTGGCCTTTTCACTGAAAACATTGTTGTATTGGTCCTGAACATAGTTAAAGTGTGTAGCACTGAATAGAGTGACGGCTGCAGTGAATGTATTGCTTTGATCCAAGCTTGCAGAATGTGAACACAGCGCGTCGTGTTATGGTACTCTGGGTAAATATGCAAAGTTGGATTCCTCATGAAAAGACTTTAAGTTTTTTTTTTTTTTTTTTGCCTACTTTCCATCACACCCTCTGTACCTTTCTGTACTAAACGATTCTGTATATTTCCTGACGGGCTTTTTGAGAGGACAGAGCATGAACTGTTTTCCATTTTGCTGTTGCTTTTAAGTGAAGGGTAGACGAAGCAACAGCAAACAGCAGATCAACAGAGTCAAGTGCGATCCCCGAAGTGAAAGCAAAGTCTCTTTGCACCTTGCTCAAAATACATCATGTAACATGTCCGGGCTGGAAATCCGGTTGACGTGATGAGCCTGTATCAAAATGACTGCAGGAGTTTAAACTCCTGTCCATATCTGTAAGGCTGAGTTAGGACCACGTGGACTGTAGGCATGGTACACATGTGATTCAAGTCATTTGGCTCAAGTCCCAAGTCATTTTTGTGGTCAAGTTGTTGAGTCCTCTTACATGGTGTATTTTTATCATAGAAAAGATAATAGTATCAGTCTAATAATGACATCATCAGCTAGTTTTATTTGTCCTGTTCAAAAGTATGACTACGAATTGAATTTGTATTGGGTGCATTGATTTTCGGTGAGATAAATGCAATCAATCAACTTAATTTAGTCTAAATAAAATATTCCCTCCCCATCACTTTTAAACAGTGAAATCCAGACAAAATTAGGCTAAAACCATAAAATGAAAACAGACAAGGCATTTTATTCAACCTGCCTCAAGTCAAGTCAGGTCACAAGTCTTTAACTTCCAAGTTGAGCCTAAAGTCAATCGCTCCCCGTCCAGTCAGGTTGTAAGTCATCGGTACAGAAACCGCAGTCGACTTGAGTCCACACATCTGATGTATGGGCTGTACCTGTCGACAAATCACCTTGGTATGTGCACACCTTTTGCTCTCATGACCATTGTGTGTCCACATCCCCCTCTGTATTATCCCTCTGCTGGTGTGATGCACGGTGCATCGTGCCAGAAGATGAAAAACAAACCTTATCTCGCTTCATGTGAACCATAGCATCCTGCGTTAGCTGCTTTACAGGTGTGGAGGTATTGCCCATTCTCCCCACAAATTCACGACGATGGCGACTGTTTTCTGTGTTGGCCTTTGTTTTGATTTGACAGGTGTTGCAAGATTATACAGTGCAGTCCTTATCGCGTCTGTTTGTCCTATCAGTGTTGCACAGTCCAAAGTGGGCCCACATTGTCTCTCCAGAAACACTTTCATCATCAGTCTGTCATTGTGCTAAATCGCCGTTCTTCACGGCGTGTTAGCGAACTTGCTTTCATCCTAACGCGCCGCAAACCCGTGAGTCACGAGGAAGCCTCTCTGCTGCAGAATGATTTAGAGCACTGTCAACGTCTGGCACCGGCGTATCAGCGGAATGCTACAGGAGGAAACGCATAGCCGTATCGATTTTATGCCTCATTGCATTTTGATTTTGATATGACGGACGTCTCCTCCGCGATGGAGCACTTAGTGGAGTTGATCAGGCCAAATGATGAGCCAAACTTGAGGTTTTTTACTTTTCTGATCACGAGGAGCTGACACCAGACTGTTGCGTACGCAGCACAGTCGAAATAATGGACATCTGTACCTACGCTGGACCATGTAGTCTCCACTGATCCAGCCTAGCCGCGGGAGTACAATCTGTGCAGTGTTGGGGACGAGCCAATCAGGAGCAGCTCCCTCTCTCTCAGAGCTAAAAGAATGACTTGATGATCCCCCCCCCCCTTGTTACAGTCTAGAGCTCTTGACAATAAGTGGAGGGCTGTGGACTGAACAAAGCGCTGACCTTTAGAATCTACTTTTGCTTTCTATCAAATCAGTCAGCTCAGGGAAAGACGTACCCTCGGCTCAGGAAATCACCGGATACCCTTTTTACCGCTATCCACTTCTGTACATGGGTGTGACATTGTGGCAGAAAGGACGACACAAAGTGCTCTCGCGTCTGTCCGTGACACACAAGTGGTGTGTTCAGGGAACAGCTGCAGGACGATTCAAATCACATGACACCATTTTTTATTTTTTTTGCAGTGCGGTGAAATACAGCTCGATGTCCTTTGTCGAACGCCTCTGAAGAAGCAAATCGTCTGCGTGATGAGCTTGAACTAAACGACTATCTTACTGTAATTCTCGTCCAGGGTTGGGACGCCTGAATACAAAGTACGACATGAAAGGCCGCGAGCCTCGTCTCTCGCGCGGCGCACATCAAAGAGCAGGCAGGCGAGTGACACCGAGCTTCCCTCTGATCCTCAAGGAGCCGAGAATGGGAGCGAGTGGTTGACAGTGCTCCTTAAATCGCTCCGTCTCCCCACCCCAGCGCTTCCCCTGCCTGTTCTCTCCCCGCTCTCACTTCCCCCCCCCTCCTACCCTCTCGTTCTCAGCTTGTG
>CAEMYA010002140.1:5907553-5945333 GCA_903131615.1 Diplodus sargus | reverse complement strand
TTTTTTCTTTTTTCGCCCCTCCTCGTCACAGCTGGCTGAGAAGCAAAGGCCGTTAAGGGTTGGTATCGATGTGATGAGCGCAAATCGTTCCGCTTTCGTGGCGCCCTTGAAACTTAGCGAGGTCGCGCTGCAGATGCCTGTACACATCCAAGAGTATATTTAGGAAAGGGAAAAAAAAACAAAAAAACTTCCCCCCCGGCTTCTCAGACTGCATGTTTGTGTGCGTGTGCGTGTTTGAATGAATTTCTGGGTCCAGGTAGCGCTAATGTGTTGTAGATTCCTGTCTGATTGTGATTAATTGGATGATGAGAAGTGTGCGCTGACAAGCTGCTTATTCTGATTAGAGAGATCAGCTTCCTGTGAGAGGCAGAACTAACGAGGCTCATGAGCCTCCGCACTGAGCTTCCTTAACACATCTGCACCCTGTCTGCGCTCTCCTCCCACCACTTTAGTCCTCTGTCACCCCTCCGCCTCAGAAGTCAGGGGCTCCCTGCTGATTGGCTCACAGAGCGATCCTCTTTATGCTTTTTGAAAGAATAAATAACATCTTCTTCTTACAAATGATCACTTTGATTCGGAGGGCAATAAACTACCACTCTTGCGACCGCAGTTATTATTAGCGATTAGGTGTGGCTACCGTTAGCGTTAGCATAGATTTGATCCTGCTCACTCTGTGATTTTTCTTCACTTTGGTTGATTTCAGCAGGTTTGTCTCAGCAGGTCACATATAAACAAATGTGTTGGTTTTAACTGGGATGGGATATGATGAAATGTTGACCAAATGTATCAAATAGTGCGATCAGTATTTTTGGAGGGGGTCTGTTACGCTAAATAAAAGGTATTCACTGTTTCACAGCCGCTTCTTTCGCAGTTTAAGCTAAAGGAAAGTGAGAATCATGTCACGTTTAATTAAAGTTTGGCCACTATGTGAAATTGGCTTCAAAGCCTGTCCCAGTTGAGTCAGCTAACGATGATGATGTGTTTTTCTTTATTAGCGACTGAGATGCAGCTAAAATCACAGCGTCTGACATATTATCACTCTGTGAAGTATTTTTTCCTATCTCAAGGGTCTAAAAATAGACTGTGTCGTACGCTGTACATTTTCACTCTGCGGTCCAATAACAGCCGAGCAATCTTGGAACCAATGTCTAGTCATCCTCGGCCTCCACACAAAGACTGTGTGGGTTCTCTCATTCTGTAACTTGGCCTCAATTTGAGTTATTTTGCCGAGTTCATAACAACATAACAACATGAAAACGTTGCCTACTGCAGTCCTCGCTATTGGCTTCTCGGAACTGTGATCAGCACTGCTGCAGCCGGCTAAACTTGACCGGCCTCGCCATATTTCTTATGGACAACCTTGTTCGGCCTCGCAGCAGTAATTGAGGCTCGTGTCTCTTTCACCCGTAAGTCTTCCCACGTGAGGAGAAGCTCCTCCAGAAGCTTCCTTGCTCGTTGTCTCCTAGAAGAGCACTTAACACAAGGAAGCACAAGTTAAGAGGAGCATCCTTGTAAAGCCCCTTAAGCCAAATTTGTAAAATGTCATATTGGGCAATGTGAATGAAATCTACATGACATGATCGATGGCGATGGTGCTAGAGCATTAGCATTCGTTGGGAGTCGCGTTTCTCGTGTTGCACACGTTTGATCCGATACAAAAGAGTCTCGTCAGCGCGGCTTCAAAGCAACAGAGGGGAATTTAGATTTATGGAACACATGCTGAAGTATTTCCAGCATTTTATAAAACCCCCGTGAAGCAGCGCTAATACACCGCAACACTTCACTTAGTGCCAAACAGCACCTCTTAGCTGCTCTAAAAGCACTGTACAGTACGGGGAGAGAGGTTTACTGGTTTAAAGAGGTTAAAAGGTGCGCAGCAATACAAGTGGGAAAAAAACATTACCTCCACTCTTGAAAAGCTCTGACGTCTCTTTGCATTACCTGAAAATGTGACTCTGTGGACTAAACCGGGCTTTGTAGAATCAATACTATTATAAAAATGAACCACTAAATGAATCACCACTGTTATAAAACCTTTGCGTTGCACCATGTTGAAATTAAATTGCTTTGTGGCTCTGGGGATCAACAGCGGGATCATATGAATTACAAGTAGACAAAATATTGACAGAATTATACAGGGATTGCTAACATATTTACAACCTGCTAATGAGTTCTTTTCTGCCTTTCAGCTCAAGTAAAGGCTGCTTGTGTAACGACCGCGCACAGTTAGGGCAAGTGAAGCGTTTCCGAACGCAGAAAAGAATCATGTTTTGTGGGAGAATTTCTCCGAGCATGGATCTGACCTGTTTAATCCTCCTCCATCCCTTCCTGCCCGCTTCCTCCGACCAGAATGGCAGGTGTCCCGCTTGTTTTCCAGCCAGGGCTTGTGAGTGAAAATTAAAAAAAAAAAAAAGGGGGGCCAAGCTGCAAACAATCAGAAATCACTCGCACTACAGTCGGGGAATAATTTGTATCGAGCGTTCGGAAGAGGCATTATGTTGGGCTTGTTGTGGACTCTTGCAAGCATCTCCTGGTTTTTGGTGATCTTTAGCGCTCCATGCACGAGGGTAGATTTTCTTCGTAATCTATCAGACTTCCTGTTTAGGAGCGAAAATAAGAAAAATGATGATTCAACCGTATAGATGTCTGCAGCAGATGGGTAGTCTCCTGTGCAAATGTGGAAACTTGAATTAAGGTGTATTTACCCTCCCCGTTCGCTGAATAAAGCTTCCCCCTCTGTGTGGGAAGGCTCTCTCAGCTGTAGCTGTCTGGCTCATCTGTTTCCCACAGATGGCTTGTCATTCATTCAGTCTCCAACTCGCCAGAGATCCAGAAATTCCTCACAAAGTTTTTTTGCTAAGCTCGTCCCTCTGAGTCATCCCAGCTCTCTGTGCTTCTCTCTGATTATGGGTGTTTCTCGGAGGGATCATGCCTGTCCTTTATTGTCTCCGCTGATGGGTGATGGACGGACCATCCTCGCAAAAACAACGCCCGCGCACAGATAGACAGATCCGCAGGCCTGTGAAGCCGTGTGACATCAGAAGAACGATAAGTCCCCGAGCAGACGAACGCCGGCAGAGATAAAGAGGCGGCAGAGAAAGCGTGCACCTCCGCGTAAACCTTCACATGCACGCTGCAATTTTACTGTTGGAAACACACTAATCACGGCTGCATTGTCTTCCATTACGGCGAGTCAGACAGGTAATCAAGAGGCTGTTTCCACGAGTTCTCTCCTCATTAGCTCTCATTAGCGTGCTCCTCTCCACTCCACCACTTCCAGGATCCTGATTATCTGTGGATCTCGAGTTGGCTCTACAAGAACGGAGACTTTTCTCGGAGAAGCGGCTCCAGACCTCATTTATCAAGCGAGAGCGCGCAGCTGTAATTTCATCATTACACTCAGCCTATTTTCTCTAAGATAATTAGTATTTATCTATTCAATTTTTTTATTTTTTTTTTTTTTCAATTCTAAATGAGGTATGCACTGCATTAACATCTGTGACCCCCGCCCGACCTCGCAGGATGATTTCATTCATGCCAGGACAGACTCTCACAGTCACATTCAAACGGAGCGCTGCTGATTTTACATACTGAGTATAGATTATGTGCATATGGGGGCATTTGCCAAGTCTGGAACCGAACTTGGAGATCGAATGACGTGAGCATTTACCAGATAGGGTGTTGCTTTTTAGCTGGCATTATGGGAAGTGTAGGATCTAGTGTTTTTGGAGCTTGACATGGGATATCTCATTTTTGACCGTGTTTTTTTTTTTTTTTTGTGTAAATCTGACTTTTGTTAGTGACATTTAAAATGGCAGAATACTCTTTTAAACCTTGCGTTGTTAGAAAAACAGATCTTCGGAACTTGGAGCTCGTCAGTATGTATCAAAGCAGGACAGTAATGTGCGGTATTATCTATGTAAACAGATATCTGCATATGAATGCACAGTTATAGGCAGGGGAAAAGACTCTGGATTCCCTTCCTACCCTGAGTAGAATTGACCAATTATATTTGAGTGGGCTTTGCTCACATGCAGGTCAACAGCTTGTGTGCAGAGGAAAAGTGCATGAATGCTCCGGCTGAAATGAAATCTCAGAACCCATCAGCTATCATCTGAAAGCAATTTGGCTTTTTTGTTAGCTTTTAAATGCCTCTGTGCTGGCAGGGGAGGAGGGAATTTCTTCAAATTTGGCCCAAATGTCCACTTGGAGGCGAGGATGAACTGATTAGACTTTGGTGGTCGACTGTCACTGTTCTTTGGTTTGTTGATGTCCTGTTTTATTCTGTAGTTATATCCTCTCCTGTCTTGTTATTACAGTCTACTTCCTTCCCTCCTGTGCTCCTCCCCAGCCTTGCTGTCCCTCCACACCTGTCTCAAATCAGTCTCGCTGGCGCCGTCCTGTTCCCACCGTCCCTCCACCTGCATCCCCTCTTCAGTTTAGATTCAAGCCTGTGTTGTTCCCTCACTCTTTGTTCGTCCATCAGTTGTCGTCATCACGTCAGTCCTGTTATCCTCAAGTTTTCTTCCACCTGGAAAAAAAAATAGAAAGAAAATAGAAATAGAAACAGGTGCACGGAGTATGATGCTCGCCTCTCGGCTGAGCAACAAACAATATAGTAAGCTAAAGAATGCTAGCATTTCTAACACTCATATGCCCGTATGTACATTGAAATATTTTTAGTTGTTCTCTAATTTTTTCTGATGATCACACTATTTAGAGATCCTTTCCTGCTGTGATTCCAATGAGAGCACAAAATCAACACTGATGTTTCCTCACAAAAGTACCCAAAGTTTAACCAAAGCCCCTATAGGTAGCCAGATCAAGTGTGTATCTTTAAACGTGGTTGGTCCTTCAAGACAGACTTGATAAATGCAACCTGATCCTTTCACACTGTATCCATATTCTCTCGTTTGGAATAAACATGTTAAAAACCTGCTCAAACTTCACAGTAAAGCGTCAGTACTTTTTTTTTTTTCGTAACAGCGTGTTGTTCCCACCGCTCAGCGCCGCGCCTGTGGATGCAGGCAGACATTGTCAGGATAATACAATCCTGGTGATGTAGCTGTCAGTGTCAGGACATAAAAAACAAGCCACCAGCACCGAATACGTCAAAGGAACTGAAGCCACACAGGTGGAGTCAGCTGTGTCCTTTTAGACAGTGACATGTAGTTCTGAAATACTGTTCAGTGGTGCACTGTGTGACTTTTCAAAGAAGGCCACAACTCATGTTGTCTCATCTATACGTCCCATTTTCTCAATTAATGTGAGGCGTTCAAGGGGAGATAAAAGCACACATTGATGCTTTTTAAAGTCATTATTATCTCCTACCCTGACTGACCCGTGTTGTTCCCCGTCGCCCCACCCACAGACAATATGAGCTCTCCTGCATTATTCATTCCACATAAGCCACAGTAAAACCCGCAGCTTTCCCTGATCTTTTCTTTGACAATTTTATTAGATCCGCAGACTCATTTTCATTTTGTCTGACAATTTTTTTTCTCACTAACATTTTATTGAACCGGCAGTTTTCACTGCCATAATAATCAAAGGCACAGTGAGCCACTAACGGCGGGGAGACACCGCTGTTCCCTTCACTCCTGCATTCAGATCTTCCCGTTCTACTCCATTGAATTGATTGGAAATCTAACGTACGTGCCACCTGTAAATTTCGCCCGAGGTCGGCGTGCGGTTGTGTAAAGATTTTCGGATTCCCGCTCTGCCGTGAGTGTGCAGTTGTGCAGATTATGTCTGCGTGACAGCGAGCGGAACATTTTCCGCAATCAGGCATTTTTAAGGACATCTCAGCGGTGGAGTTTGTATTGGTTTCAACAATGGCATGATAAATGAGGGCTGGCATCAGCGCTGATTAATGAAGTCTTCATTATCTCCTGTTTTCCCTCTTCTTTTCATCCTCGCTCTCGTGCGGGCTCATTGTTTTGCCTGGTTAGATTGCGCCGATTTCGTGCCTCATAATGAGCCAGGGAACAATGGCAGAGTACTTTTTCACTTCTCCTCCTGAGCGATACTTGTTCTTTTGTCTGTATCCTCAATGAATGACTCCTGAATGTCACTTTTTTTTTTTTTTTTTGTAATCTCTCGTCCTCGTTTGCTTTGTTGATTCTTAACTGTGAATGGAGCGAATGAAAGGACCGTTTCCATTTATAGCCCCGCTGACTTTTCACCGTGTTCGGTTTGTAGGCGACTATAAACCCAAAACACCAATTCATGAAATTCAAATGCGAGTGCGCGTGATTTTAAATGACACGACTAAATGTCAGATGGATGGCTGTCTTTGTGGAGGAAGAGTGGTTGTAACGCTTCACGGCAGTGTGTGTATCCCATTAGATAGTATCTATTACAGAAATGAAATTACCCTCAGTTAATTTGATTTGGATAATATTGGGCTAATAGAGGTGTGCGGCTCACTGTGCTGAATATGAATCGAGCGAACAGAATTATACATTCACGTCGCATACAGCTACAACCTCTGGATGTGAGATGGGCTGGATTTCAAGGTAATCCTCCTCCACCTTTGCTCTCTCTTTCTCTCTGTCTATTTTCTTTTCCTGACACACACTTGACACAAAAGAGTACAGTAATAACACAAGCCCGCCACCGCGCAGCACCGACAAATTCAACACTAAGTGAAATAGAGGACCATTGTCTGGCGCTGCAGCGCATAAGCGAGGCATTACTGGAATTACGTACATCGCTCATCTCCACCGAGGGAAAATAGCATCAAAAGTAAAACTTGAATGTTTCGAGGCGTGTAAATGAGAGACATTTTTCTGCAACAGTCAGACACAATGTTCTCGAGGTGTTGCTGTGCCTGCTGAGACTGTTGTATCTTGTTCCTGTTCACATCAAATCCAACTCATGTCTCAGGTCGAGCGTTGTGTTTGAGGGCAACGCAAGTCGTCGGCCTTCAATCTCAAAGTATTTCAGGCCTTGAACATTTTGCTTCAAACACAGTATTACTTTAGTTGGGGTTAGGGTTAGGTTTTTTTGTTTGTTTGTTATTTTACATAATTGTGACAACATTACATAATGATGTAAGTAGGTAAAAATGGTGAGGACCAAAATGCAAACGCAGTGAGGCAGGCAGGTTAAAAAACAAAAAAAGCAAAAACAGTAACAATAACGATAAGCCGAAATCCACAGTCCAAAAAGCCAAAATGTAAAAATCAAGCAACAACAAATAATAAAATAAAATAAGATGGTGGGGAAAAAGACAAAGACAGGAAGTAGAAATGCACACCAAGACAGTAGTACATACTTTGCTAAATAAAACAGGAAATAACTAAACCAAACATTCAGGGGAATCATTGAGGGGTTATCTTGTTTTACCTTAATGCTAATCAGCAAATGTTAGCATGCTAACTTGATAAACTAAGAGGGTGAGAGTTGTAAACATTATACGTGCTAAACATCAGCATGCTACCATTCTAATTGTGAGAGTGTTGAAAATCATCATTTGGCCCGAGGCAGTACGTTTCTCACTTGACAGGAGGCTTTGATTGCATCAGGAAATGTACTCAAGGCTGGAACTTGCACCTTAGCACTGATTCGGATATGTTCTGCCAATATCAGAGTAAATAGTGCAATGTTAAAGTTGTTGAGCACTTAAATCAGAAACATAACAGCTGAATCCTCCCTGAGGATAGCGTGCATAGGTTTGCCTGTGCATGTATGCGTGTGTGTCTGATGCTGGGTGCTGGTGGTGGACGCTGGATGGAGGTAAATAAGTGTTACAAGCAAAGCCAGCAAGAGAAGGCAGTGCGCACACACACACACACACACACACACACACACACACACACACACACGCTACCACAAAACACAGTATTTTTACTGCCACTCACTGTCACTTCTCACCTATTGCACAGCTGTGTCCCTATTGCCAGGAGTGACAGCACACCTCTCAGCACGACATGCTTTTCATCTTTCTCTGTGTATCTCTGTGTGTGTGTGTGTGTGTGTGTGTGTGTGTGTGTGTGTGTGTGTGTGTGTAAAATCCATCCAGCTATTGATTTATGCAGCATGTGGCACAGCGGACATTGAGCCCGCCTTTTAACTAAATGATGTAAACACTTCCCGTTTAGCCGAGATGACTGCCGAACTATTTCTTTTGCACCGTAATGAGATTAAGTGTTATTAAGCCTCCTCCATCTGTTCAATATTAGTGGTCTCCTGAATGTAAGCATTCATACTAGCTTGCTTCAAAATGGAGTTACAGAGCGGGGAAGAGAGAGCAAGGAATGGATGGATGTGAACGTGTGATGGGAAAACAAAGGCAAGGAAAGGAAAGCAAAGGAAAGGAAAGGAAAGGAAAAATGTAAGAGGAAGGACAGTGAAGGACAAATGAAAGAGGGAGGAAAGGAGAGAAGAGGAACTCAAAGAGGAAAAGAGGAGGAAGGGAAATACATGAGAGAAAAGGAAAGATAGGAGAGGAGATAAAATAAAGGAATTCCTTAATAGGAGAGAAGGAAAGGAAAGGAGAATTACTGAAAGGAGGGAAATGGAAAGAAAAAAGGAAAGGAAAGGGGTGAAATGAAACGTAAGAAGGGGAAATATGGGGAGAGGAAAGGAAAAACTAGAGAAACAAAAGAAAGTTGTATGAAAGGAAAGGAAAGGAAAGAAAAGAAAGATGGAGAAAGAGAGGGCAAGGAAAGGAAGGGAGAGAGGAGGGAAAAGGAAAGAGAGGAAAGCAAAGGAAAAAGGAGGAAAGGAAAGGGGAGGAAAGGTAAGAAAAGGAATGAAATGAAATAAAATGGAATGGAAAGGAAAAGAAAGCAGAAGGAGTTGGCCCACCTCTGTCCTGGCTCTGCCCTCAAAGCTACCGTACATGGCAATCCTACATCAAAGCAGCATGCATGAGCGACCACACACGGGCACACATACAATATGCAAATGCTCATATACATTTTGCATGTAAACCACATTTGCATTTCTAACACGCCTCCATTTGTCTCTCAAACATCTTCAACTAAACACACACAAGACACAAGTAAGTCCTAATCTTCTGCTGACATGGCTGCACCTTTGGACGATGAGCTGAGGCTGATCATTATTACTGATCCCAATAGGCAACTATACTCTCTCTCTCTCTCTCTCTCTCTCTCTCTCTCTCTCCCTCTATCTCTCTCTCTATGAACACCCATGTGAGATTTATGCAAAGATGTTCTACATGTAGTAACCTAGTTCACCAAGTAACCTAGCAACACTAGAGTCAGCTGGTTAGAAGCGTGTGCATGTGTCCACCCCACTGCCTGGCTGTGATTTGCATCTGTGAACACAGCTGCAGCCGGTATCCATGTTTGTGGAGAGGAGCTGGAAGTCACTGAGTGCTGGAAGGTCCGTCTGCAGATTGGTAAAGTTGTGAATCACAGCCGGAGCGACCCTCCACAGCGCATGATGTTAGTGCGTGAGTTGCTTCTTTTTCTGCTCTTAATTGCGTCTTGCTGTGATTTTTTTTTTTTCTCGGCTGTAATCATCTGTCGATCAAAAGATGGGTCCACTCTTCATTTTGGAAACAGCAGCTGACTAAACAATCTCACTACTAAATCCGTTTTGACTCTATACAGGAGCTTTTCATGGTATCACGCAGTCTTCCTCAGCAGATTGATTTTGTCCAGTCATAGCTTTTTCAAGATTTCCATTTTTTCTTAACGCTTGGCGGACTTGTTGTCCACGTTGGCGAAGTTGAGAGGAAAATTGTCATTTGGCAGCAGGAGAAGTGTGCGTGTCTCGAAACAGAGAGGAGTCCTTATGCCAGTTTACAAGTATGTTGGCAGAGTTGAGAATGAAGGTTCATTCTTGACCTCGTAAACAGCAGTTTCTTTTTTCCTGTTCAGTGATGGTGGCTATCGCTGCTCGTGCCAGTGAAAGTGTTCGATTCCGAGAACAAAGCACAAATGCAAAATTGCATCACTGCTTAGACAGGAAGGGATTTTGTTCTTTAAGATAGTCCTGCCCGAACGAAAACATAAACAAAAAATCCAGTCATTCATATCATTAAATGAATCACTAAGTGATATTTTTGTGGGTGTGTAGGCAATTTGTAACCAGCACGGGAATGGTGGACCCCGCCACTCAACAATGAAAACTACTATATGGAGAGGTATGCTGAATGTAAATACACTGAATGACTATTGCTGAAGAAATTATGATCTTGAACAGACTTCATGAAAAGTAGAGAATTGTGACTTTAATGTGTCTACGTTAGGTACTTTTTTTTCACAGCCTATCAATCTATGTGTATTTCTATGAAACACTGTTGTTACTGGTGATGAAAAACACGCAGCCAGATAAAAAAAACAAAGGAGAACAAACTTTATGACAGCACAACAGTGGGAAAACACTCTGAGAGTGTGTGTGTGTGTGTGTGTGTGTGTGTGTGTGTGTCTCGATTCTCCTCTGAGCGGCGGTTTTTGCATCTGCCTTTGAGTTTCTGTCAGGAGAGTTCGTAATACAACTCAACACGAGCGACGAGAGAGATGGAGGGACAAAGGAGGAGAGAGGGAGGCAGACGGGGGGAGCGCAGCGTGCACGGAGAGAGGGATAGAGAGTTGTGAAGCGACGGGGTGAGGGGGGCTGAGGAGAGAGGATGCGGGTGAGAAGCAGACAGAGGGGAAGAGAGGGAATGAGAAGGATGCAAAAAAAAGAAGACGAGGGAAGATGAGAGGAGGAGGGAGAGAAGGAGAACAGCAAGACATGGGCAAAGAGGTATGAGGAGTGAGGAAGGACGAATAGGAGTTTGAGTGGTACAGTTTGTGAAGGGAGCGCTCTCCTGCAGAGGGTCAAGGCCAGTGATGTCTAATGACCGGCCGTGAGCGAGCCTGTCCTGTTATTCTCTTATTCCCTTTCATGTTTGTTTACCCCCAACTGATATCCCCACCAATGTCCTCCCATGTTATCGCAGGTAGAGAGCGAATGTGCAGGCCAATTACAAGCGAGCAGCGCTCTGCTAAGTGGTGTTGGTATTTTCCTTCTCATTAAGGCACAGTCAGAGGCCTTCTCAGGCTGTTTGCAGTCGCGTAAACATACAGCTTTATGCTAAATGTGACTCGTTTGCTGAATCAAACTGATTAATGTTTGCTGTTTAAAAAAAGGAGTACGTTCTGATATGATCAAGTTGACTTCATTTTACATGTTGTGGGTTGAAGCGGAACACTGGAAAACTATTCAATACAATGATCCTCTTGATTATAGAATTACATCTCAAAGATGTGTATTTGTTATTTGTTGGAGTCCCAGTTTGAATTGGGCATCTGTGTTGAGCTCGCTTGACAACTAAGAACACACACTTGAGAAAATGTCCTGTTTTTTTTATGCTCTCCTGACATGCCGGTCATGCCTGATGGGCAAAGACGGAAATAGTGTGAAGTTGAATATATACGTCATGTATACGTCACCAATTTCCCAGAACTACAGCGGACGACATGGACTCTCACTCACAAGTGTTGCTCCTGGCTTTGCATGCCTACACTGGTACCCAAACATGACTGGTCCTCGAACCACTGTTGCTTCAATTTGGCATCTATAGTGAAAATCTGTTGTTTATTCTCCCGGGAGTGAGTCAGAACCCTCTACACTAGCTCTGGTTTTTAAAAATAGCAGTCATAAGTAGTTTTAGTGGGTCCCTGAACGAAATAACCCGCCCCCAGCACCAGAAGCCTTGGATTAAGTTTCCTAAAAAAAAATGGTATTAAAAAGTTTTTTAAATTTGATTTTCAGAAATGTTTTAATTGCCTGCAGGAAATTATAGTCATAAAAACTGTTTTATTTTTTTATCCAGTTGGTGGCTGTTGGTAAATGTTATACATCTACACTATGACTGAGGTGTGTGTTGTACATTGTTACATAATGTAAGGAAAGTGTTGATTTAAAAATCATCAACTTCAAAGTCTTAAAATCTGCTTGTTGTGTCCATGCAAGGCTCCGTGCTGTGTTAGTTCTGTCATTAGGAGTTATTGTTATATACTGCTTACATGTGCATAACAAAGTTATGACATAACAATAAATTATTTTAATCAGCCCGACCGGGTTTCTGTTGTACTTCTATACTTTGAAACAGGTATTAGATTGCATTCTATGTGGTATTAGGAAGGTCTTTCATTGAATCTGGTGACGACTGAAGAAGCCCTGTTTGGTAACCATGACCACATTATTTCCTTGACCGTTACCAGGTACTTAACTGAAGAGGTAGCATGATAGTGGATCAGACAGTAATTATATAGATCCTGGTCTATGGTTTACAGAGATGTCTCAAGATGATTATTATGGAGCTACCTCAAAGGTACTGTGATCTTTTGTGAGGATTGTGTCTGTTGTTTTCATTTTGCTTCCATTGCGTTTGCTTTTGTCTGGACGATCCGGCCTCATCACAAACGATATTCGCAATGAAGTTCCATGAATTGAAGCTGAATCTAAGTGATCTTAATAAAAATAAAAATAAAACGTTGTGCTGACCCCGCTGTGCACGTCTGCATATGAAAAACCTGCTGGACAGTTGTTTCTGCTGACATGCGCTGTAAGCGGAGGGGTGAAAGAATGGGCGCTGTGAGGACGAGGAGGAGCAGTGGAAGGAGAAAAAAAGCAGGTTGTGCGAGGGAGAATGGGAAGGATGTGAGGTGGGAAAACAGGGCAAGAGGAGGAGGAGACTAGGAGAGTGAGATAGAGGAATTGCCCCCCAGGCACTCTTCAATTTTGCCCTTATGATGGGAGCATATTTCCCCTGTGCTGTGGCCATCATCTCTCTCTCACACATTGGCTCTCACACTCTCTCTGCCTCCCACTCCAGCATTTCCTCTCAATCTTTCTGCTACATTTTCCTCCTCTATCACTCTCCTGTGCTCCTCATAGGCATCTTCAGGCCGCACTCCATTGTCAACCAACTTCACCACCTATTTGTGAGCATTCGGGTGCAGCATCTTGCACGTCACTCCTGCCAATACCTTTCCCTCCCCGGAAAAGTCTGCAGCAACATCTTGATCCAAAATAGAAATGAGAGTATGTGCCCAGCCAGCAGGTGCGTTTGCATTTTTTAAAACCCTAAGCCATTAGCTTTGCTTCTCTTCTTCGTATTTCTTTCCACTCATTCGACACCGGCCTCGCTCCGCGTCTGCACGGAGCTGACGGGCTGCAGCCGCCCAGCCTGCCGTCACGGGCCCTCTTCTGCGGGTCACCCTTGAAATCTTCCACCTTTCCCATCATCCTTGATTCTCTCTGGATCCTGATGGGTTAGCTACGGCAGTCACCATGCTGCCAGAGAGCTGTGTGTGTGTGTGTGGCGTGTGTGTGTGTGTGTGTGTGTGTGTGTGTGTGTGTTTGTGTGTGTATTGCATATGAGAAAAGGCAGTGGAAAAATGAAAATAGATCATTCATGGCTAAAAGCTGAGAGGAGCAAAACAGTCCCTCTGCCAGTTTCCCAGCATGCCTGTCTCTCTGGCTGGTGAAGAAGGAGGCGCACGCCAACACACAGCTGAGCCAATCCTCTATTGTTTCCATCCCCATATTTATACATTTTACTATTGTCTGTCCCCCTCTCCATTATGGGTCTGCACAGCTCCAGTGCCTAATAACTTATTTGAAGTCTACTGTACTGGCACATATGGACAGATACCAGGCTAATGAAAACTTTCTCATTGTTCGACTACAATTCTATAAGGACTCTGCGCAGTTTCACCTTCTCGGCGTCTCAAATGAGTCGACATATCTGCCCCTGACCACGCTGCGGCTTGGTTCATTGTATCTGCAGTCAAACAAAGGCCGTATTCAGGCAGACAATACCGACTGCCTTGCAGTGTTAGCCCATTTCAGTAGAAGCCAAGGCGGTGGCTGCCTTGTCCAAATGATTGTCTGTTATTGTCTCCCATTCTGGTAGCGAAATAAAACCATATTTGAAGTAGTAATTTGTGATATTTTATATATATTGAAGGGATAGTTGGACAGTTTGGTAGATACACTTCCAAATGAAAATGGATGTCTACAAATGGTATATCTGCAGAAGTACATGAACCCACGTAAAACCTCATCTGGCTGCTTAAGGACAGGACCAGGCGAGCTGTTTCTCCCTTTTTGTGTCTGTATGCAAAGCTTAATGGCTCCAGACTGTAGTTTCGTGTTCACGGCGCAATGTTTATGCCCCACCGGTGATTATGTTTTCGGGTTGTCTCTCCGTTCACATCTGTCATTCCCATTCTTGTGACTGCGATACCTCAAGAATGTCTCAAGGGAGTTTCTTCAAATTTGGCACCAATACTTGACACGAGGATGAACTGAGTAAATGTACGTTGTTTAAGGTCAAAGGTCATTGTGACCTTTTTTTTTTTGCCATTACCCAACAATCAACATGTGATAATTAGGTGAAAACAGAGTTTGACACAAATGCATTACGGGATAGAATTATGAAGTGGTGACATTCTATATCCCAGAGGTCAAAGGTCAACTTGTGTGACCTAATAATAGAAATAGAAAAATGTCCTGGCCATTATTCAACACCATCGCTCAGGAAAAGCAACTTAAAGGGTGTGCAGGGGCATACAGCTACAGTACCAGGCAGTTGTTCTAGTATGAAGGCCTGACCTGCCTACCTCAGTCTCTGACTGGCATGCACTGATAGTCTTATCCTATACCTAACGGATCTTACTCCTCCTGCCTCAACATAACCAACACAATCCAAAAAGGGAAGCCAAGTACGAGCCAATCAGAGGCAGAGCAGGGCGGGTCAAGACCTCGCCACAGTGGGAAAAAATCAATGTGATTATCTTACGTCATGAATAACTGAACTATTCCTCTAATGTTTTTTTCTCTGGAATGATGCCTTTTACCATTAGCTACTTCCTCTTTGATTCACAACCACTGACCTGTTCGCATCCGCGCGGCAATCATGTAAGTGTCTCTGGCGGAATTGTTTTCTATGAAAGTTATGCTAAATTGATTACTTGGGATTTGAGCGCAGAAATATGTATTGCTTAAAATGTGTAATGTTCTCTTGTTTGGTTTTTACTCACAACCTTAAACGAAATGCACCAATGTTCCTGTCCACAAAACCATATTTTGACATTTTTTAGCTACTCTGCCTCTGGACAGGCAGGAATATTCCCTTTAACTGGGGAAAAATATGTAAAAATCTGCGTGAATCATTTCTGGTACTTCAGCTGTTGAATTTACAGTGGAACGCCCTTTGACCCACAACTCACAGAGATGGCAGAGAGCAGGGCAGGCTCAGCTGTTAGCAAAGTGGGTCAGAGCAGCTGGCATGATCGCATGAATATTTAAAATGAAACAGCTCCAGACTGAAGCCTCTGTAACAACCTTGTTGATGCCAAGCAGTGTTAAACAATGACAGCGTGTTGTACAGCTCCGACTCCCTCCTGAGCTGCTCCTGAGGAGCCGTGCCTGCACGGAGAGGAAGAGAAAACAAAAAGATGGGGAGTACAAAAGGGAGGGATTTAGATAGGGTCAAATCAAATAATGGCAGCATGTTCAGAATTTAATTTGAAGAGATCTGTGAAAACACAGAGGGGCAGTAATGGAATTATTTGGCGTATAAAAATGGGTGTGCATGATACTGTAATACCTCAATTAACTGGGAAGAAGAGAGAACGCTGGCGGATGACAGATATATCGCGAGAGGCCAAGAAATGAAGAATGGAAACAAACTTTGTAATTAACTCAACAGAGAGAAGTGTTGTCAGGCAGACAGCCAGACAGGTTAAAGAATAAAGGAAAGACAAAAAAACAAAGAAAGAAGGAGAGCGTAGGGAGGGAGAGACATGACTGGAGGATGGATAGAAGTAGGTCAGGAGGAGAGAAGGAGAGGAGAGGGAGACATGTGGAGGGATGGATAGAGAGGAGGAAATAAAGGGAAGAGACATCCAGCATTTGGCTTCCTCTCCCTCTACCTTTTCAGTATTGAAAATGATTGACAGCTCCTAGCCGGCAGCCAGCTCCAAAGCCAAAGACTTCATAATAAACAGAACATGGTTTAATTTACTCCTCCGGGCGGAGTGGCGCTGCTCACTTTGCTGTCTATTCACAAACAGGGAACAACGCACGCGAGCACAGCACGCTGCAAAAAATATCCCTCTCGATAAATCATTCGATGTGTTTATCTTTATTTCATGTCTCGCTTTTCTCACAAGGTCTAAACATTTTGAAGCCAAAGTGAAATTTTCGCTCTGCTTTCTATGTGAAGAAGTATAGACTATAACGATGCTGAGGTTATTGTGTTATCTTTTTATCAAACTTAATAACCATCATTTATAAATGGTGCATTTTCGGTTAGAGGTGCACTTTGTAGCTTTGGGCAAGAAATGTTATCAGAAGAAAAGAATCTTTACTGACGCTTTTTATGCCCAAACAAACTAAATAAACAAACTCTCTTCGTTTTCATGACTGAATAAACTAACTGACAGCACAATTTCATACTGTTTTACTTTGTTTACATTCGGCGGACTCTGCCACCTTTCTAGCTTCAAACAGTATTCTGGACCTTATTTTCCTCTGAGAACAGCTTGTTTATTCAGCTATGGGAAAATAATAGTGTTGAGTTTGTTTGTATTATTACCTCATTAATATTGTAAATATTAAAATTCTGAGCTTGTCATTTCTTCTCCAAAATGACAAAGTGCCTCTTTAATTAAACTTGAGTCAGTATTTCATTCACCGCTAACGATCAATTAAACTCTTTAGAAACCATTTATTAACCCTCGAGCGAATGTATTTATTCTATTTTTCCTACCCTATTCTAGCAGCCAGCATCGATTGCAACACATCATTTGATTCAGGAGAACCTTAAATTTCGGTCCGGCTCATTTAAACTCCCAATCTGACACTTGATAAGAGCCACCACTGTCAGCTGTGGTGTGTGCCGGCCTCGTACAGCCGACACTAACACGAGGCGGCCCGATCCACCCAGGTGTCACGGCTGTCTGAAATCCGTCCACGCTGGGATTTTAACTGAAAGAGGCTCGTCGTCACGGCTACACCAATGCCACGGCTGGCTGTGGGTGATCTTCCCGGGTGGCAGCTCTCATTCAGCCAATCAAGGCAAACAGGCCATGCTCTATTTAATGATTATCCCAGCATCTGTCCCCTATCTCTCATCTCTGTGTGAAACACTCGCTGGAGCTCAGCGGATCCCGTCCAGCCGAGCCGCCTCGATTCTGCTCTTTTCATTGAGTAATTCCATCTCAATTTAATCAAATCTCGAAAAATGCGTGTGTGCATTATAAACAGGCCGGGTGCCCGTGATTCATTATGTAGTTTAGTGGCGAGCGTGGTTAGCAGAGGATGTTATTACAACAGCAGCAATTAATGCCAGTCCAATAAAACACATGATTACCACATTTGGAACGTAATCGCCGTTGTTATCCCCGTGATGAAAAGAAAAGCAACACAAAGATAGGCTTTATCCCGTTTCCATTCCGCTTGCTTTTACTTACAGCAACCAGACTGCGTGGGCGATAAGGTTTACATTGGGCCACATTCCTGCTGCAGCTTGGCGAGGTGTATTGATTTCATTTCCCGCATTTGTTTTTTTTTCTGGAGAAGGTCCCATCCTCTCCTGCACGTTTCTCCTTGCCTGCTCACCTGGAAATTTTGAATCACGTCATTGTTCAGCTGCGAATTCGCAACAGACGTTCGCAAACGTGCCCGGGCGCTCGCTATCTCACCTGGACCGGGATGCATGTGATCAATAAAAGGCACTGTTTTCCTCAGCTGTAACTCAAATGAATTCTCAGAGACTCCCCGCAGGCGTGGATTGAGGCAACAACAAGGAGCACTGGGCCGATGAATATAATGATAAACAGGAGAGTGAGACAGTAAGTGAAGATAGACCCTGAGAGAGACAGAAAGGCTAATATTCTTGATTTATCAGCCCAGCAGCCTTTGAGATGAATGAGAAGAAGAGGGCTGTTATTGTGGCCCACGGGATGAGTTGCTCACTATTGCACTGTTTGTCTTTGGTTGCGCTAAAAAATGAAGAGCAAAATCAATAAAAATGTTAATCAGAACAGGAAGAAAAAAAACATTGTTTTCACTTTCAATTTAGCCGGCCACTTGATTGAAGAGCGAAAACAATCTGGACATCAATCCACAAAGTCATGCCTTGAATAACACTCCAGCGCCTCCTACCTTTGCGTCTCACACAGAGGCAGTGTTAAAACGTCAAATAAGTTATTTACACCTGTACTCACTCTGAATCTTATTTTTGAAAAGATCAAATCACTGTTTGGGTGTGTTATAGCACTTCAAATCAAGTGCAGCAGCGATTGAGGCGAGTGATCAGCGACAGCTACTCATCGTCTCACGATTATTCTGTGTAATGAGACGGAAAAATATTTCTGATTGCAAGAACGAACGCTAGATTCAATTATTTGATACGTTATCCATAAATACAGTGTGTTCTCTGCTGTCAAGACCTGAATGGTGATTCTTTCTGTGCCTGCAGGTGAGACCGGTGCAGCCCTGTCACGCCCGCAGCGCCCCCTTTCGGCCCGGACGGCCCACCACGCCCCGGCGCCTATGAAAGGGTACCATGTCAGCCGTAGCATGTCCCAGCATTCCTCCTCCGGTGGTGGCGGAGGAGGCCCCTGCCACTGCACGCCTGAGGACTGTGACGGCCCGGGCAGAGACTACTACCAGGGTCATAGCGATGGCCACTATTACCCTCCGGGTCCAGCGGAGGCCCTGGCACTTGAGCGGCATCATTCCCACTCGCACTCGCACTCCCATAGCCACTCCGGAGGGGGGACCTTCCCCCGCTCGCACCCCAGCCAACACCCGCCTCTCCAGTCGCTTGACTCTTGCGAGGAGTGCCTGTCTGGCCACGGAGGGAAGATGCACCGCATTCCCCCGAATCTGATAGACCAGTTCGAGAAGCAGGTGCCCTTTCATCCCGATGGCTTCCACACGCTGCAGTACCAGCGCACCACCAGTGGGGGCGCCGAGCAGCGCAGCGAGAGCCCCTCGCGCATCCGCCACCTGGTCAACTCCGTGCAGCGCCTCTTTGCCAAGTCCCACTCCCTGGAGGCACCGTCCAAGCGTGAGTACAATGGCACGAGAGGGGGCGGGGACTACCGTGGGGAGAGAGGAGGGGGCCACCGGAGTGGAGGGGAGGACGGTGGAGGCCACTACTCGGGTCACCAGCCTCGCTCCACTAGGAGGAGCAAGTCCCGAGAGCGCAGCAAGAGCGGAGACTCGCGACACGAGTCTGGCAGACGCCATCGCAGCAGGACAGCAGGCTGGTGGAGCTCTGACGACAACCTGGACAGTGACAGCAGCTTCCTGGTCAGCGGGGGCAGACGGGGGTATCCCAGCGGACACGAGAGCCTTGACTCAGCCATCCAGGAGCTCACCATGAAGAGGCCCAAGGAACGCGGCGGCGGTGGGCAGGGGCCGGGGCCAGGGCCAGGGCCAGGGCAGGGGCCTGGGGAGTGTGTGGCCTGTACCACAATAGCTCTGGCTGGGAATGATGGAGGGGGACACCACGGGCACCACGGCCACTCCCTGAAAAGGAGCACCTGGTCAGCCATGACAGTGAGTCAGGCCAGGGAGGTGTACCCTTCCACCAGGGGAGGAGGCTACGACAAAGCCCTTGTGCCCGTGGAGAGTAAGCTGAAGGAGAGGACCTTCCACTACCTGCAGGTGTGTGAGTGCCTGCATGTCAAACACTGTGTATGTGTGTGCGTTTTCTGTGTACAGAGGGAATATAGTGCGCAGGAGACTGTTTGCTGCTCAGTGCTGACACGCGGCAAAGAGGAGCAATACTGCAAGGTTCCCACACATCAGGACAACAGACATCATTATAAAAAAACACACTTTACTGTGCTCTCACACAGAAATACGAATGAATCTCACCATGTACATTACTTCACACCTTCCTCTCAGAGTCACAACTTAATCAAACCCTCTTTTCAGCGATAGTGTTTCCAATGTTTTAAATGTCCATAAATCTTGATTCTGATGATTTCCTGATGTCATAAATCCCGAAAAAATGGCTTCTTATAACTTCATAACATACCTGACACTGGTCAAATGGACAATATTATTATTATTGTTTCACAGGGAATCTCAACACGATTTGATTCACCTCACAACGTGATCTTATGCCATACATGCGTCCAATGTGACGCAATGTACGACGCTTGCTGTCCAAGCTGAAGGTGTTGTAAAGGTCATGGTAACAAGACGCATGCCTCTGAGCTGAACGCGAGAGATCAGATTGGAGAATTTTACACAGACAGCTCACCTCTCATAGTGCGATCAATTTCAGCTCAGTGAAGATTTCCTTCCATCCAGCTTACCTTTATTAGGTATTTGTTGTAAAAAGCGATTGTACCGTGCACCACGTCACACCTGTGCAATGCTGACAGACTTTCAGGTATTTCTGTCGTTGACGCTCGTGTAGTTTGACGTAGGCGTCTGTGTTTTCCTTTAGATCAACAATCGAGAACATCATAACTCACTGACTTCATGACAGGCGTGATGGGAAATGCAGTGCATGTAAGCGTTAAAAAAAAAAAGTCACTAATTTGGACAATGACACTCTATCCTATCCAGTTATATGTGGGTGTTTGCTGTGTGTTAAAACCCCTTTTTTTATACAAGACTTGCATTCAGCCTGTGCAAGTCACATCTGAGCTGCCAACGGAGAGGCTCCATGTACTGTCTCGATATTTTGCTGTAAGTCAGCACATTTCACCTACACAGTGATTATTTAAAGTCTATCTCTGTACCCAACCCTTTCTCTCATGTTGTATACACAAATTATCTCAAACGAAAAGCTAATGGCTACTACTCGGTACCTATGGAGCCTGCTGACAGAGTACACAAACACACACACACACACACACAAAACACACAAACATGCACACACAAACCTCCAGCTGTGCTGAGGTAGAGCCGCCATGCAGGCTGTGTTTCTGCGGGAACAGCAGGTAGCCACAGGAGTCCCTGGTGTTTTTCCAACTCTCATCCTTTAGACACAGCTGAGGTCTGCTGATAGAAGAGACAGAGAGAGCGCGGCTGTGTGTGTTACCGTTTTCAAAGGACAAGCCCCACACAATTTGCCTCTGTGCCTCTGGCTACCGTCACATTCACACCTTAGGACACGAAATGGACTTCCCCGCCGCAGACGCTCCCATATCTCCAGGCGTCACTTGCAGCTTTGCGAGAAGGAGGGGGAGACGGAATTTTCGTGCCGGGCGTAGATATGCCAAAGTCAGCCGGATTGATCCTCGGCTTCAGAGCAGAGAGCGTCCTGGAGCTGCAGATACAGAGTCGTTCAGGTCCACTCCACCTGTACCAGACCTGAGGACAAACAGCAGCACAGGTGCCACGTCGAAGCAGCGGCTCCAAACTCAAGTCTTGTTCTTTGCCGGCGGACAAGTGCAGACAGAGTGTGTAAAGACAAGATATCATACATTCAACAACCGCAAACTTTAAAGAGGCCGTAGATATTTTTATTCTCGCAGCAACACTGTCACAGACACTGATAGTGATGTACTGGCAAACACACAGTATGTGGAGCATTTGGCAACTAAAGAGGCGGATATTTCCCTCAAGTGTTAGTGGCGACAAACACTGGAGCTGAATATTGGACATACATTTATCAGAAGGCTGGAAACTGACTCCAAATAAATGCTATAAATGCTCTGCTTATGCTGGTGGTGTAAAATTGCTAACAATTCACCACATCCGCGCATAATAAATGGTCAGTTTTGTGTTCACGTCTTATATCCACTGCTCACACATCGCCAAATGTTATATATATAATAAAAAAAATGTCTGTACATTTTCATAAGCAAATAACACAAAGAAGAATAACAAGACAACAGGAGGGTGGAGGGGAGCACGCGCGTCACGTCAGCAACCATGCAGGCGCTGACGGCTCGAGGATAGACGCTATAGGCAGGGAGACCTCAGGTTGGTAGAACATGTAGAACGAGGAGGAGGAGAGCTGTCTATGTCCCAGAGGATAGAGATGGCCTTTTCAATGCTGCCAGCTGTCAGCAGGAGGGCCGCTTCACACTCCACTTCATCCAGATATTTATTATTATTCTGCAGCTCATATCTTCACGGACATTTCGCTGCTCAGTTAAAGAATTAAGAAATGTTTCGCCATGGAAACCCCCAACAAGATAAGGACATAAGAGACTCATGTCATATGTCCTCCTATACAACACTGTCACCAGGTTTGTTGGTCTGACTACCAAAAAAATGGCCTTTGTAACACAGGGAGGACATTGTGGTTCTCAGTTAAAAGGAGACAAAGTAATTCCCAAGTACTCATTTACATTTTTGTAACATGTGCTGCATGTACAAGCTTATACTGACTTATACCGAGTGGGTGGTCACTCAAGTTTTCCTCACAAAAGCAAGAGGGAAAGTGAAGCAGCCTCAGAGTGAAACTGGAAGGAGCGAAAACTGATAGAATCTTCACAAGTCTGAATTATGCTGGTCAGAGGCAAAGGGACACGTGCAAGGTTTTCTCCCATGGTGTCAACGGCAATCACGATGTGTGGCATCACAACCCGGCGCTCTCCGTCCCCTAAGCCTCTCCCTTCCCCTCGGCCTGTGTCTGATAGATAAGGGATGATAATAAAAAAACGAGAATATGGAGCGAGAGTGAAATGAAGACGGAGACGGAGAGAGAGAGAGAGAGGGGGACAAAGATCGAGGGGAGGAAAGAGCAAGGTGGAGGGATGCAGAGATAGCAGAGCAAGCTGAGGGATAGAGGAGAGATAAAGGAGGCGATGGTAGCCAAGGGGCGACGCGAGAGGAGGAGAGAAAGAGCGGGATGAGAAAATGAGAGAGATAGTACAAGGCCAGGGGGATCGGGAGATTAGGCTGAATCATCTTTTAAGTGATGACCTTAAAAACACACACTCAACTGGATGCCAAACCCCGGGGCCTTCTGTGTGTGTGTGTGTGTGTGTGTGTGTGTGTGTGTAGGTGGTTTGGTCACATGCTTGTGTGAAACTACACACCTCACAGCACTTGCAAAAACTAAAGGATGGGGTTTTTCGGCTCAAGCGGCTGCTGTTGCTTCCTTTTAGAAGGTGTGAAGCTACTCATTCTACTGGAAAACAAGTGGGATCGAACAGTAAACACACACACACTCATATTTACATATCCAACTGAGTGCTGCTCCACAGTGATGAAATTTAAAGCTGCACTTGTCCTGTGTTAGACTTTGACTTTCAGTTTTTTTTTTGGGACATATAACGCCGCTGAAAGCACCGCGTACAAAAACTCAAGCATGACAGCTGAACATGTGCGATCACGGTAGTGGTATATTGATGTTGCTATGACGTCCAGCTGACAGCCATGTTGGACATCAGCACAGCGTTCCAGGAGATCTTGACTTGACGTTCTTAATGTCGGCTCTACCAGGCTCTCTCTTTAACACACTTTAGCATTCTACGCCACAAACTCCCTGTCACATCAAACCCATTTTAACAAAATAGAAGCTCAGAGTAACAAATCTAAAAACTACCTGCAACTGGCTGGTGGAGAAAGTTACAGCTAAAGATAAAACCTGTTTTTTTTTTAAGGTGACTGTCGAAATCAAACTACAGCAAAAAGGTGTGTGAACACTTGACCTGCGCTCTTCAGGAGGCCAGAGACACATCTCAAAAACATTAGTATATCTGCTCTTTGTCTGCTGGTTTATATAAAAAGTAATTACTTGCCAGAATTCACTGCCATGACGTCTTTTTACACAGTAATGTGTGTTTTCAGTTCCCCTGCTGTCCGCAACTGGCCCCAAAAAATCATCTATGCAGCTTTAAAGGCAGGACGTGTGATGTGTTCACTGTCTCTCTCTAAAGCTGCCTGGCTCGTTTTCCCATTGTTCAGGTTCCCAACACATAATGGAACGTTTGGAATATTGTTGAGTTTTAGATGTGTATTTCAGGCAGGAGAAGTCACCTCGTATGAATTTGCCAGAACACATTTCACAGCTTCATCCGCAGCCTTATGTTGTTCCTCTGACGAGCAGCAGCAGACCAGAGAGCGGGAACATTTAAAGAGCCTTCTGACTTACTTAAGGAGCTCATTCGTTCCACAAGACGGCCACAGAGGGAACCTGTCTCCTTGTTTTGTTTCATTTCATTTCTCCTCGTTGATCGTGTCGTCTTCCCTCTTAGTGTCTCTCGTCCTGACCGTGTTCCTGTGTGTGAGCTTCTCATTCTGTTTTCCTCTCATTGGTCAACCTGTCTGTCTTCCTGCTCTCTCCCCCTTTAAGCTTCATCATCTCTGTTTTTTGTTTGGTCACCCCCCCCATACACCTGTCTGTCTCTCTGTCCGCCACCTTCCCTGTCGTCTATCTACCTGTGTGTGTGTGTGTGTGTGTGTGTGTGTGTGTGTGTGTGTGGCAATTTGCTCTCTGTCTGTCGGCTTCGGGCTCACGCTGTTTCTCCTTCTCTGTGTCAGTGTTTCTCCAGCTGTCAGAGTTTCTCTCTCTCTGTAAGTCCCTTTGTCCCTTTCTCTCTTTCTTTTTTCTATCATCTCCTACGTATGCATACATGTGCATGTGCGTGAGTGTGCGCTCCCATCGTGTGCATGAGCATGATGCAGCTGTCCGTGCCGGTGTGTGTTGGCTTTACTCCGGGAGCACGCGCGACCACGACTGTGCGTCTGAGTCATCGTTTTCCTCCGGTTCGAGGCGTGAAATATTTTTCACTGATGAAACATATTTCTGTTCTGAGAAGTCTTTTGAATTTAATAACAGATATTGTGAAGAAGCTGCCGACAGTGCAGCGAAAACATCTTCAATATCTCAACACTAATTAATTCACATTGTGAGTAAACTTGTCCCTTAACAGTTGGTGTAGAAGAAGAATGCATACTGACTATAAACTCATTTTAACCATCCTTAACAAATGTATGGAAAATCTTACTAAAACTGAGTTTGACCATGTTTGTACGCTACATGGTCGCACAATTGAACTCACCATATTGTTGCAGATTAAAGGATAAGTTCACCTGAAAATGAAAATGTCATCATCTACTCACCTCCGCGACTATACAAAAAAGTGTGTGCGGTTTCAAAGTTAGCAAAGCATTTCTGGAGCTTCACAGCAAAACAGCGTGTCAGTACTCATCCTTGACGGCTGTCGAGCTGTTTGCAGCTACATTCAAGATTCCCGCTTTAAAAAGTGTGTAAATAACTTCTTTTCAAATCAAGAGTTTGCTTATGCAAACTTTTTTCTTTTTTTTTTTATCATTTTAAAACCCCATTCCATCAAGTCCCTGTCTACTGTTTGAGAAAATGCTGTAAAAGTGTTTTGCTGCGAGGCTCGGACAATGTTTTGCCGACAGCCAAACTTCACTTCTCTTTCCGGGTGAGTAGATAAAGACTGAATTCAAATGTTTTGGTTGAACTTACCCTTTAAGCCTCCTCAGCCCTTCTCTTACTTACCGTGTGAATGTTTTTGTGACTGCGCTTGCGCCTCAGGTCCCGTCAGAAGACTGGGGAGGTGGGTATGGCGGTGGCGGCGTGGGCGACAGTGGAGGGGAGATTCCGTGCCGCCGCATGCGTAGCGGCAGCTACATCAAGGCCATGGGCGATGATGACAGCGCTGACTCAGACACCAGCCCCAAAGCCTCGCCGAAGTCCACCCTGATCGCCCAGAGGGACGCCTTCAGACGGTCTATCAGCATGGATCAAAGGTCAGTGTCATGACGAATGGATTGTTTGAGTAAGGGTTTTATTAAAAAAACAGCAGCTGAACCCCATAATCCAAAGTCACAAATGCAGAAACGATAATGAAAGGCAACAAAACAGTAATCCACAAGTGCAAAAAGCTAAATAATCCAAAGAACACAAGGAACACGGGCAGTAACACAAGACCAGGCAACAGGTGTGACACAACGGAAGTGTGCAGCAAAAAGGGCGGGAAAACAAACAAAGAGAGGAAGTGGAAAGAAAAACATGACACATGAGGATATTAACGTAGTAAAACTGTAGATAGCATAACAGGAAATTAACAAAACTAAAATCACATGACACCCTTCCTGCTTAGTAACCGCACGTTTGGACTCCACACATTCAGTTGGCTCCTTCTAGAGTCAAAGACAATATTAGATAAGTGTCTTAACAGGCTCAGTAAAAGTGCATTACATTGGTGGAGGTGCCCCTTTAAGATAATCCTTGACAGATATCAGTGACATTCAAAACTGTCGACTTTTCTGAAGATGAACCACCACAAACAACAGCATCTTGAGATGTGCTTTCTGTTTATTGAATTAGTGCCTGTAAAAACATTGACAAATCCAACCTTTTACTCACATCAGCACTCGGACTCGGAGGTGTGAGATTCATCCGCATTTAGCGTGAGCAAAATGGAAAATAAAAAAAGGTTTACTCACATGTTCAGACTGAATTCAAATAAGACAAACAAATTAGAGTTCAAACGTGAATCGTTTTTCCCACTTGACATGGAGATGCAGCGTCACAACACTTCCACAAGAATTTCTGCAGGTGGCAAAGTCATGACTCAGTGACATTTAACGTGACAGCTGTAGTTTACCAAATGGTGTGAGCTGTTGCTGAGCATTACAAAAAAAAAAGTGTGTTTTTTGACTCAAGTAGCACAGCTGGAGATTTTACAGCCGGAATGGAGCGAGTAAGAAATACCTCTCCGTGTCTTCATGTAGCAGAAAACTGATGACGTGTACTATTTGTTTCCTCCAGGTACTCATGTAAGCAGTGTACTGACTCCTACCCCAACAGCCGAACTACGCCCAAAACCCACACCCGCTCTCGCAGTTACACCCGCTCTCTGACCAGCTCCCAGGTACCAAAAATGATGTTTATTTGTATTAAAGGCTTTTATCCTTTATTTCAGTGTTTTGTAAAGGTTGTTGGATGTGAAAGGTGTGTTAAGCTACAAAGGTCAAAGTCCACACCAACAGAAGCTCCACTCTCCCACAGAAAACACTGCTCCTGAAATGGCAATCTCGCCTTTGATACCTTGACTTTATGACATCACACTACATCATCATGTCACATATTTGCCTAATTTATGCCTAGCAGCAAGTTTGACACATAATTAATACTTTAGCACAGCTGCTCAGTTGCTGTTAGTAGTGCTGGCTAAGGCATGTGGTAGCTGACCAATTAGAGGAGGCCGGGTATTCAGGAGGGGGGCCTTAAAGAGACAGGCGCTAAAACAGAGCGTTTCAGACAGAGGGGGAATACAGTGAAACACTGGACAGAATGAGAAAACTTGTGTTTTTTGAGCATTATAGCATGTAAACATATAAAATAAAATAAGATTAAGAACCAGAAAACATGATATGTCTTCTTTAAATATGTTTCTGAATCGGGATCTATACTACAGCAGTGTGTCTCTCTTCCTTCAGCTGGGAGACACGCTGAACCGTCAGTTCGAGTCGGTGTGTGAGACCATGTTCGGGGAGGTGGAGTCTCAAGCCGTCGAGGCCCTGGATCTTCCCGGCGTGTTCCGCACCCGCAGCCACAGCTACGTGCGCGCCATCCAGGCCGGCTGCTCCCAGGACGACGACTGCCTCTCCGTCTTCTCCATGTCGGGCCCCCAGGGAAGCATCAAGGGCGGGGCCGGTAAGTGTGCGGTGTGGCGTACCAGCTCTGTGTCTCCGTGAGATGTGTGACTTTCTTTTTATGTGGTGGCAACCTGGTGGGAGACACAGTGGGACGGCCAGTGGGAGAGGGGATTTTATGACAGCTTGTGTCTGCTTACCTCGACAAAAGACTCTGACACACAAACCTCACGCGCAAACCTCACACACATACGCACCAACTGCAAGGCAACATTCAATGAATGCATCCATTTTTAATGTAATTTTCTCTTGTGTTCTTTTGATCTCCATGATCTCACTTTTTCAACCAAGCCTTCTGCTCCTCTGCGGCACTATCTTTGTTTTTGTGTGTGTACAGTATGTGCATGCTGCACGCATCGACGCGTGTGTTATGTTATCGTGCATGCTCTTTGTTCTCCCTCATCTCCGTCCTTTCTCTGCATCTCCTCTCTCCTGTCGACCTCCCTCGTGCGATTGCGGTTTCTCAGGCTCAGTAATAGCTAGAGGAACACTTGTGATTATGACGATATGTCAGAGTCTCCAGCTGCTCTCTGTCTATAGTATGTCTTCGTCTATTCCTTCTTACTCTGTGTCACTCTTCCTCTGTTCTTTGTCTGAAAAATGTCTGTTTTTGTGCATTTTGTGTTTTATTTTATGATATTTCCTTTGTTTAATCTCCGCAATCACACTCTAACACAAGCCTAATATACTTTTCATCTCCAATAATCTCGAGTGTGAGAAAGAGAGAGAGAATGTGTGTGTGTGTGTGTGTGTGTGTGTGTGTGTGTGTGTATGTGTATGTGCGTGTGCGTGTATGTGTAGACAGCAGAGCCACTCGAGTGCCTCACAGGACTCCAAATTCCAAGCTTAGACCCGCAAATCCTCCCCCCCGATACTTATTAAATCCTCTGTGAGCCGTGATATACATTAACCACAAACACACGCGTGCACAGTACGCAATCGCAAGTCACACATAACCCTGAATACATGCGCACCCCCACACACACACACACTGGAGCTTATAGAGTTTCATGGTATGGATCTTTGTAAACTGTGACAAGCTGGTTGGTGATGAAGATGCTTGGAAAGAAATGCATTTTGATTCTTAACTCACTGAAAATAAACCGCGCGTGTGCGTGTTTGTGTGTGTGTGTGTGTGTGTGTGAACGAAGGCAGAATCTGCGCTTCTCATTTTAATATTTCTCTCAGGAAATTGCTTTATCTCCTTTCGAAGCAGAGTTAAGTTAGCTCAGGGGGAGAGGTTTTTCCTTTTTGTCACTTCCGTCATGTCTGTCTCTTCCACCACTTCACTCCCTGCCGCTCTCTGAAAATCAAACCACAAGCTGATTTTCGGTGAAAAGACGGAGTGCTTTTTGAGGTGCATTTGTGAATCTCTCTGTCATCCTGCACTGGCATTATTTCTCATTGATTTTGTTCTTTTCTCTCCCTCTCTCTGCATTTCATGACCACAACTTCCCTCTTTTCACCATTTCCTTTCACTTTCTCCTTTCAGTCTGTCCCTTTTGTAAGTATCCACCTCCCCTGTTCCCTCTTGACGTAGTACCCATGTTGCCTTTAACAACCCACTTTGCCTCTGTCCTTCTTTCTCCTTCTCTTCTGACACTTCAGTCTTTCCTTATCGTAAAGGTGCTCCTCCCCCACTCCCACCTCGCATGTCCAAGTCTTCGCTCTCGGTGCGAGCCCAGAGCAGCACCGAGTCCACCCAGGATGCCTACTTCCAGAACAGCGGACAGCTGACCTCAGGCTCAGGCCCTGGGCGCCCCAAGCAGCACAGCAACTCCGTGGACCTGGGCAGCACTGACGGCCCCTCAAGTCGCATCTCCAGAGGAGGCTACTACACCGCCACGGGCCCTGGAAGATCCCGACAGCACAGTAACTCGGCAGAGAGCCTAGACGGGGTTAGGAGTTCGAGGGAGCTGGTGCCCTACGGAGGGGGTCCAGGAGTTGGGGTGAGGGCCAAACACAGCAGCTCAGCGGACAGTCTGCTGGAGGGGCCACCGAGGCCGGCACGCGAGAGGGACAGCAGGGTCGGGGGCAGCCTGGGGAAGTCGGTCTCGCTGCCTCAGAACAGCATCGTGCTGAGTAAAGCTGGGGGGCAGGACGACGGACGTGGTGGGAGGAAGTGGAGGCCGTCCATAGCTGTGCAGGTGAGAGAGCACGTTCTCTCCACCTTTGTCGAAACGAGGGTGCAGCTAATTAGTCTTCATTCAATTTGTTAAATCTTTTGATCTACAAAATGTCAGAAAATAGTGAAAGGTGTCCTTCTCAAGTCTTCAATCCAAGATTGCTTGGTTGGTGTGACCACCAGCATTTGAGAAGCTCTAACCGAAACATGGTGAATGATGTGGTGCATTTTTGCTTTAAAAAGAAAAATGACTGAAATTATTCATTATCCAAATGCCAAGTTTATCTGTGGACCAACTGAAATGTCAACTGGTTAATCATTTCAGCAGGAATCAAAACACAATCATAATTACGCAAGATAAATGTTAAAGAAATACATGCCAAGAGAAGGATGAGAAAATGTATACCAGTTTCATGTTTGTGCGTTTACTACGGAGTCAGGAATTGATTAGCTACTAACACTCCTGACTCACTAATTAACATGACAAATCTATGCGTATGCATCTATAACTGCTTCTTGGCGACCTCCTGGAGTGCTTTCTTGTCATGGATCTGCTCATGTGTGTCTGTTGGATATGAAGCCACCACCAGGAGCTGGTTTGCGTATTAGCAAAGATACTGAAAGCAGAGTGACAGCTAGCCAGGCTCTGTCCACCATCAACAAATCTGTTTAGCATCAGCTCACTAATTAACAGATTATATCTGTGAAAAACCATGATAAAATCCAAAACTTGTGAGTGGAATCAGTTTTCTCATCTCGGTCCCAAATTGTACGAGTATGTATACCAAAAAATCGAACTGCTCCTTTAATTTCAGTTGTGTATGAAGTCTTTAGCTTGCAGTGTTTCGACAGATCCCTCTGCGCTCTTACCGTGGCACTTTGTGGCTGCTTCTTTTTCAGGTTGACAGTTCAGAGACTCTGTCAGATTCAGACGCAGAGGGCAAAGCTCTGACAGAGGTCCATTCTATAGGAGTCCAAGTGGAAGAAGACAAAAGGTAATGAAAACGCAACTAAATGTCAAAGCAGGGGGAAAAGTATTTATCCTTGAAATCTCTTCCCGACTCGGAGTGTGTTTATTTAGCCTGACATTTAACTTGCCCTTAATTATGGACCCAAATTTGAAAACTAAGATGTGCGTTTGTTTATTCGCTAATTTAGCTTTGCCCCCAAAATATGTGGCTTCATCAAGAGCTTTTTGTCTTTCCAGGGTAATTTATGTGAATAATTTCAATATGTAATTTGAAAAGCCTTCATTTCCCGGGCGCCCAGCGGTGCAGCCACCTATGGTTGATTTCTGGGCTAGATCCCATTATTTCATTTAACATTTCATCAGACATCACAGCTTGAACCCAGCAACACTTTGTTCCAAGGAAGTCTTGTTTTTCAACTGTAACCATGACTACTGCAACTCATACACGCAACATGACTTTCACATGTGACGCAGGCCTTCTCCTAATTATATCCAACATGCCTTGCGGGTCAGAGTCGCACACATGCATGCGAGCAGTCGTGGCACCACATTCTCCCGAACCCCGAGCAAGTCTTTGATCACGCACCTGTTTAACAGTGTCCCCCGACTGCTGCAATCATGAAGGGAGACAGTGTGACGTCCGGGGTAGAAAACGGGAGCGCTAGAAACGGATCTCTGAGTCACACCTCGCACCTCATCAGACAGCAAAGAAGGATGAGGGGAGGTGGGGTACAAACTTGTGATAGAGTAAACACTCATCACTGAGCCCATTGACATGACATTTGCACACACTGGTGCGTCATATGCCAGAGGATTTAGCGGGGCTTATCACAAACGCTTGAGTCGTAGTGACTGCGGTGACAGCATGACTATCCCTGCTCAAATGGGAACGTGCAATTATTCGGGGGGAATATGATTTGAGAAAGGCGTTTGCGTGTGATACTCCATGTGACTGGACGGCCTCTGGGCCTGCTGTGACTCCCCCCCCCCGTGTTGCAGGCGGGCTCGTTTCAAGCGCTCCAACAGCGTGACGGCGAGCGTGCAGGCCGACCTGGACCCCGAGGGCTTCCCGGGGCTCAGCATCGCCGTGCCAACACAGGACAAGAGTCTCCAGTTCGGCTGTTCCTTCCAAAGGCACTCGTCGGAGCCGGAGTCCGCTAGCCAGTACACGGAGTGCCACCGCACCGTCCACACGCAGGGACAGTGGGCCTACAGAGAGGTAAGTGTGCAGTGATGCGCCAAAAACTGATCACCCGAGTCCCCCTTCATCGGTGAAGATGGTGTTCTTTTAAACTATATTCTGTGGCATTATTTCCAGAGATTTTTGTTTTTTGTTTGTTGAGGAACTTGCATTGTTTACAGTCATGTTTCCAGGTTAGCTCTTTGTTGGAGGCAACCAACTGTAAATCGGTGTTTGGCATGAATCTCAAAAATGAGTTTGTTAATGAGCGTCTGTCTACATCAGCAGTCTCACCACATGCAGAGTGGAGACCTGTTTAAAAATAATGCTTCACTGTGCCAATACAGGTCAAAAACCCCACTGGCTTGGCACAGGCGACCTTTTGCACTTGCGTCTTGCTGAGAAATGACAAAAAACAATACCAATGTCATGTTTGTCTGTTGAATCCGAATCTACAGTCAGGAGACAATTAGCTTAGCTTAGCACAAAGCCTGGAAACAGGGGGAATCAGTTAGCCTGGCCATGAGTTGCCAATTTTCAAAGGATTTAACAAAGGTGTTATTTAGTTAAAATTTAGTGAGTTTTAGAGGTGCTGCTAGGTTGATTTTCTTTCCTTCGGACGCATCCCGGCTAGGTGTTTCCCCCTTTTTTCCAGTCTTTATGCTAACCTAGGCTAATTGTTTCTTTTGCGTTAGCGTCATATTTGATGAACAGATGTGAGCATGACATCAATCCTGACCTCTGATCCTCTGCAAAAAAGGAAATACGTATTTTTTCCCCCCAAATTGTCAAACTATTCCTTTAAACCTGGCCAACAAACACGGTTTCTTTTTAAAGTAAGAAATACAACCGTCATGGTCCCAGGTTTTAGCTCAGTTGACTTCTTATTTTATGTTTAAAGTTTATCCTTACGTGTCATGATTTACTTCCTGTCTTTGTCAGTTTTCCCGCCCTTTTTCTGTGTACACTAGCTTCATTTTTTCATTAGCCACTGTGTAGTCAAGTTTGTGTGTTTCTTGTACTCGTTGGTTTGTCTGGTTTTATCCCACGTTTCCTGCCACTCTTGTGTTCCTGTACCTGCTCCATGATCCCTATGTGCCCTCTGTGTTCCCGCTTTGTTGTCAGTGACTTCCCTTTTTCGCGTGTTCCTGTTCTTGTTTTTACATTTCTTTCTTTTCAAAAGCAAAGAACTGTGAAATAAAAATCTCCAAGCATTTAAAAGCAAAAAAATATTCAAAAAATGATCATTCTTACAGTCGAGTGAATTGCCACTCATGTAACTCATGTTACCCCAGGACTTTATCCAGAGTGGCTACACCACTGAGCCCTGTCCAGCAGACCCACGGCCCCACCAGCATCCACACCTGCCTCCACGCTCCCACTCCCCTCTGCCCGTTGCCTCTGAGAGAGCTTGGGCGGGTACGCCGTCCCTGGAGGGCCCCCGGAGCCTGCCCGACTCGGGCCGAGCCTCGCCCTGCATGAGAGACGGAGAGTTCTTCTTACGCCTCCTGCAGACGGAGGTGGAGCGGATGGAGGGCTGGTGCCAGAACATGGAGAGGGAAGCAGAGGAGAACGAGCTGCCAGAAGAGGGTGAGTTTCGGGAGGACGATCAAAAGCATAAGAGATAAAGACAAATGATGAATAATTCTTGGATTTCTAAAAGGACTCGTGTGCTGTTTCCTCCCCAGTTCTCGAGCTGATCCGAAATGCAGTTGGCAGTGCCCAGATGCTCATGTCTCAGAAAGTCCAGCAGTTCTTCCGCCTCTGCCAACAAAGTGTGGTGAGTATGTGCGATTGCATCCGAAATCATGACAGCACGCATTAGATATGGTGCGTGGTTTTGCCCAGATTCACTATTGCTCAGGGCGAAATCAGCTTGGCTGCAAAAGCACAACTGCAGAGGTCGGTCCTATGCAATCTTGTCGTCTTTCACAAATCCACACATTACTTTGTCACTCATCGCTTATTGTGTCCCATCTCCCTGTGCTGCACCCAGGACCCATCAGCGTACCCCCAGCCCACCTCTCAGGACCTGGCAGGCTTCTGGGACCTGCTCCAGCTCAACATAGAGGACGTCAGGGTCAAGTTTCAGGACCTCCAGAGGCTCAAGGACTTGAACTGGAGGCTCCCACCTGAAAAGAAGGTGAGAGGCCCGGGGGTCCAAACAGCCCTGGTTTCCCGGAAGCGCTCCCCCAGAGCTAAGATGGCAGTGTGCAGAAGAGTAGCGCAGATGGTCGTGCCCTCCGAGCCTTCGCAGGCTGTGAAAATACAGAACAGCAAGAGGATCTGAGTCGAGCCACGAGACGATGGAGTTTTAAACTGATAGAAATCTAAATGCACTTGTGCATTTGTTGCAGCTGTTCAGACAGATGAGAGTACTTGTCTGTTAGAATATTGTCTACTCACTGATCAACGACTTGAATCTTGACAACAAACTAACAATTGTCTCTCTTTTCTTCTTTTTTCATTATCTGTGTTGGCCTTTTCTTCTCCCATTTCATTTCCTTTTATGCCAATGCATGCTGAGGTGCTTATTTATTGTCGATTTTGGTTATTTGTCTGTCATGTCTCGGCCTGTGATTGTCCCCGACTTGAATTTGCCCTTTTTTTGTTGCTGGTTTTGCACGTTCTCTGTCACATTCTTTGTTTCTCCCAACTTTTTTTTGCATGGGACCCCTTTCGTACAAACCTTTTTTCACCACCCGACACGATAAATCCACTGTCCGTTTGTCATCATATATCTACGTCTCACCATCCCTGCGCCAGGAGGATAAGAAGCTTCCTCCTCCCTTACCAAAGAAGCCAGCGGGCGGGGTGAGCGGCAGCCTCCGGGCAGATAGCATCGCGGATGGTGGCGCCGGAGGTGGAGGAGGAGAAAGGGGAGGCGGGTCGGGGGGCCTGGTGGTGCCTCGCCTGGGTGGACATACCCTACCCATCAGGGAGAAGTCCCTGGACCTCGGGGACCGTCAGAGGACAGAAGCAAGGAGGAGGCTGCTGCAGACCAAGCGTACCGCCTCCTTTCGGCAGAACTCGGCCACGGAGAGCGCCGACAGCATCGAGATCTACATCCCAGAGGCCCAGACGCGACTCTGAGCGTCCACTTCCTCGCTTTCCCTCACTAACAATCTCGGTCTTTCTCTGAGCCCGGTTTTGGATCTCCTGCGGGTCATTGCTGTTTATCCTCTCCCCTCCCCTCAGCATCTCCATCGCGTCACTTACCACGACTGCTAATTTCACTTCTCTTGCTCATTAAACAAGCAATGACAGCCATTTTAGTGTCTTGAAATTTGGACGTTTTACTGATACAGAAGCCTAGACCTGAAGCAGTAGCTAGCAGATGTGAACTATGGGCTTTTTTAAGAATTCTTTTTGGCTGACGACGAAGAGGAAACAGTCCACTTTTGTAACAGTAGTCGGCAGAGGTTCACGCAGTAGTAGCATGCCTGTGCGTGTTCACCTAGCACTTCTCCATCACTGCAAATAAAGGGCTTAACAGGCACAAAACCTCTGTGTGAGGAGATGACAGAATCTCCCAATGGATCCCTTGTTGGCATCTCCTCAATGCCATTCGCAACGGAGTCAACCAAGATACATCTCTTCACGGATGCTACCAGTATGGATGAATAAACATGGATTCACTCTCACCATCAGTTTAAATGCCCTTAAAGTCAGATGGCTGACAATCCCCAAAGAACATCCTCCAAGCATAGTCAGTCACCTACAGCTGGCTCCTTTTCACCCAGGTGCCATCTGTCCACCCAGGCACCCAGTCGAAGAATACGGAACTATTTTCTGCCTCCTTTCCCCCTCGTTCCTCACGTCCTCCGACAACCCTCAGCATTCAGCAGTGAGGCTGTTTGAATGTGCAAGTGCTATTTGTACATAGTGTGCACACTCATGTTTTGCCAAAAGGAGTTTTTTGCAGTGTAGCATCACAGCCTTGACAGCGAGAAAGCATCGCAGACACAAAATAGAAAAAGACAGAGCCGTTTGCTTTTTACACAGTCTCTCTGAAGTTTGGAGTGTTCAGGGGTGGGGTTTCTGGGAATTTTTAAGGGGGGGGATATATTTTTGGTGGCTGTTCAGGACTTTTACTGAGAAGGCCCCCATTTCACTGTGAGACTATAGCACCACCGAGTGGGCAGACGAGGACCCAAACCAACACCACTTTGTCTGCAGAGCGGTTCCTCTCCACCCTGAGTCAGGAATTAACAGGCGCGACGAAACAGCCATGAAAGAAGACCCGTTTCTTTAGTCTTTTCTTTCCCTCGACACGCACGTGTCTTTTCTCTTCTCTCCTATTGATTACTCAGATTGGACCTTTTCCCGCGACATGCTCGCATAGTTGGGAAGGTGAAGCAAAAGGAGGAGAGCTGGCAAAGTCTTCGCCTCACTTGAAGTGCAGTCCTCTTAATTTAGCACACGGCTGACGAGGAACGAAAAAAAAAAAACGAAAGGAGTCCCGTTCGATGTAGCTCCCTCCACCCCCCCTTCCAAAGAGTCATCACAGAGAGGAATCCATCAGATGTGAAACGACAGAAAAGAAGCTACTTGGTAGTGTTTGGTAATCCCGCTGAGATTGAATAACACTCGTCACAAACGGCGACGTACTGTATGTCTGCTGCACTAGGTGTTCCTCCCCCCCCTCCTCTTTATTTACTTCTTGAAATCATACTATCGGGACAAAGTGTAGCATGATTTTTAAAAAGCTTTGAGGTGAGTCTCATTTATGAATTTATGTCCGGAGCAGACGTTTCTGGTTGAAGTGTTTTGTATGGATGGTGCATATAGGCTCGTGTGCGTGCGTGTGGCGTGAATATGAAGGGCTGCGTGTCATGAGGGACGTGTGTGATGAAGCCCAGTGAATACTAAGAATCCAAATCAGCCATTTTAAACAGAACGGGGAAGAAAGAAAAAAAAAACACACACAAAATATGGGGATCTTTTAGCATGACCAGTTTTCTTTTCTTTTTTTTACTATTTGGATGGAATGTGTTGGCAAAATGGGATATTTTAATGGGAGATGTATATTTTATAATATAATCTACATTTCTAGATTAGTAGAGACTATTGAGTACAGTATATGTACAAAAAAAAGCATATATCAAATGTGAAATTCTGCAGTATTATTATGATAGATTATAGCATTGTGTTATACTACAGCTGTGTGGCATATCCAGACTCAGTACATGTGACAAAGAACTTCAAATGATTATTATCTTCAGTTTGTGAGTGCTGGGTCGGGTTCACAGGGTATGTAACTGGCAAGAGTGTTACTTGCCAAGTATGATCCTCCTTAGGCCTACTGTATATCTGTCTGTGGTTCGAACAACATATACTGCTGTACATCTCCTCCCTGTATTTTTCCTCTTTAGAACCAACTACATGTGCCTAACCAGCTATATGTGGAGGTTTCCTTTGAACACAGTTTACAGTATATAAATAGAAAGATATGTAAATAGAAGAGTATAAAATCTCCAGAGAATATTGTCGACGAAAATGTTTTTATTGTACCGACTTGCCACCCTCTGTCTCCCCCTCACTCCCCCTCACTCTCACGTGCAATACACACTTAAGACTGGCGGACCTTTTTCGTTGGTGTCGACGCTGCATGTTTTATGTCGACCTCATTTGAAAGAAATTTAGACCTTTTCGACTGATAAAATGTAAGCCAAATTTTGTAGCTTCCGAAACCGTTTTCTTTTTCGCGATCGAGGAAAAAGAAATTGAGGTTTTACAGTGCAGTTATTTCAACGAGTCGCTTCTTTGTACAAAGATTATACCCGCGGAGGACAATAATACTGACGACCTTGAAACAGCAATCGGTGTTTTGATGTGAATCTTAACGGATCAATTTAACCACCTCCGTGTGGAACGAAGCTGCCCTGGCGAAGAAGGAAAAAAA
>CAEMYA010002140.1:5877521-5898013 GCA_903131615.1 Diplodus sargus | reverse complement strand
GAAGCCCGGCGGGTAGTTCTTGGACATGTAGCTCACACACTGCTGGTCCGGGGGCTGCCGGCCCTGCCAGTTCCACCAGAACCACTCACTGCGGAACCCGGGCACAGAAAACACCCCCCAGTGGACAAAAATCCCCACCTTGGCCTGGTCGTACCATGGCGGCAGCGGCCTGGCGTCCAAACTCGTCCAGTCGGCGGTGTACCGAGCCGCAGCTTGAGAAACCACAGCAAAGACTAAAACTAATGGCGCTAGCATGACAGCCGGTTAGCCTGATGCTAACTCCTGCTACACTGTGATGCTGCTATGAAGCTAACAGTCGGTTTAGAGCTGATACGTGTTGTCGTGAGGCAACAAACCTGCGGTGATATCAACCTGCTCCACTGCCGGTGTTCTACACTAAAATGAGAGTTCACCTTTGCTCAACCACTAAGGTAAATACAACGCTTCCATCATATGACTGTTATCACATGAAGCATCACGTGACTGTCCCATCTGTCTTTTTTAAATTACAACTTTATTTAAAAGATGAGCATTGACACAGGGCATAGACATCTACGGTATTTATAACATCCAAATAACAAGACATTGCTTTGTTTGTTGCAAACGTTATATACGACATGAATGTCCTGGTTGCAAAATAATGAACAGCCCACTGAAATATCATATTAAAGTTTTTATTGATACAAACAGTCCTGCTGACTTCACACCAGCAACGAACTGCTTCAGTCCAATTCTAATCTGAATAAAGCAAATCCAACATCCCATATTTAAAGGGGCACTATTATTGTTTTAATGAGATGATAACACAAACTTCATACGTGAATAAATGTGCTGTTCTCAGAGGAAAATAAGGTCCAAGAACACTGTTTGAAGCTGGAAAGGTGGCAGGGTCCGCCACAACGTAAAAACGTTATGAAATTCTGTTGTCCTCTGAAGTCAGTTTGATTATTCAGCCATGATTCAAATAGTTTGTTTATTTTCAATTTGTGTATGCATTACATTCATTGAAGATCTTCATCGTCTGATTAAAAATAATACCCCAAAACCACACAGAGCACCTTTAAGGTTGTGATTCATTCCAGTTTGTAATGTCTGAAGATCACATTCAGGGTGTTGTTCCCAGGGAGATGTTAACTGCCACCTGTCATTTTTGAGAAATATTTTGTTGACAAGTAAAGATATTAATATTTCCAGTATTAAATCATGTGTTGGGGAAGCTTAGAGTATGTATTGACTATTTTCTGATTTCTAATTGGAAAACTTCAAAACTTCTCGAAATGTTCTTTCATTGTAAATAGGCGACAATATTTTACAAGGACAGTTTATAAAGACAGAGCGTTCGAAAATAATTCAAACAGACATACAGCATACAAAGTTTATTTCAACTTAAAATAATGTCCTAAGATTGGCATCAGAATGTGCAAATCTAGATATATAAAATGCTGCTATATAAAATAAATTATTTTTAAAAATTAAAGAAAATAAAAATTTTAATTCAGACCCCCCCAGGCCTATCAGAATATGGCCCTAAAGGTAGATAGGCCTATGCTAAAAAAACAAAAAAACAATGTGATTGTATTTATTTATTTTATTAATTTGCTCATAGACTTATTTTTAAACCAAATGTGTGTTCCTTTTTTATTTGTAGTTTTCCAATACTTTGATTATATAGTTATTTCTGTTTGGACATATTTACACACTGTTCCGTTCATAAACAAATGCACCCAAAGGAAACTGTTTTTAACGGGGCGCCACATGTGAACGAGGTCGGCCTTTCGCGGTCTCTGCACCCGAAGGTCCCGGGTCATTTCTGCCGACACGGTCCGTGGAGGTGTGAACGCTTCTGCCCGCCTCGCTCTGGTCGCTGCCCACAACATCTGCGGATGCTGTCTCCAGCTGTTCTGGGCAGGACGCGCGCACAGCCAGAGCCTCCAGCCCGGCCATGACGAGCGAGTCCCGCCGCTGAGCCCGGTGGCTGTACCCGAGCCGCTTCAGGGTCCGCCGGGTGGTCCTGAGCGAGATGGGCTTCTCGTGTCCGCTGCTGTTGTACAGAGCCTGGATCTGCACGGTCGTGGCGCGGTTGTTCGCCTCCACCACGCTCTCCATCACCCTCTCCCCGCTGTCATCGACGAGGCGCTTCCTCCCGCAGGACCCCCGGTGGCTGGAGGTCTTGTGCTCCTGACACCACTCCCTGTACACCCGCGACACGCTGGTCTTGGAGAAGCCGAGCCGGTTCACTGTTTCCGAGATGCTGCAGCCGGCGCGCCGGGCTCCCACTATCATCCCCCGCTCAAAGTCACTCAAGTCCGGCGACTTTCCCATGTGACACCGCTCGGTCCGGCAGGGACACCGCACACACTCGCTCTCTGCCAGCAGCAAAACAAAGTCGTAAACAAATCCTCCTCCTTCTTCTTCTTCTGTGGTTTTGTGGCATATTGGACTGACGAAGGCTTATTGTCGCCCTCCTCAGTTGGCTTCATGATTTCTTCTTCAAACACAGACCTTCTGTCATTGATACATCATGTTCACACCAGGCACATACTGTACTGTATATGGACATACGTGACTTTTTCATAGCAGCCATTTGGAGTTTTGGAAATAGAAGGTAAACACAAAGACTGGTGTTAGAAATGACTCCAACGAAGGTTCTGTCCTGTTTAGGTATTCAGCCTTTTTGGTAAACACATTTTAATCCGAGGACTTCGACTGAACAAACAAACTGACCTTAAAGGACAACACAATTGCATACTGTTGTACCCTGTTTACATTTTGGCGGACCCTGCCACCTTTCTAGACCATATTTTCCTCTGAGAACAACTTGTTTACTCAGTTATGGAAAAATTAAACATCTCTGAGAGCTTTTTTTTAAAAAAATGTTTTACTACCTCATTAAGATTTTAAATGTTCCAATTCTAAGTTTGAATTTCTTTCCCAAAACGACATTACTACGATTAGTATCATCTGTCTTTACCTTCTAATTCACGTCAGGCTGCTATAAAAGAAAAAGTTATATTGTCACTCATAATTGACCAAGAATGTGTATGATATGGAAAAGGAAGAAACACAGAAACAGTTCACTCTCTTGAATGTTTAAAGCATTTTCAAAATCACACACACACACACGTATTGTAGACGTGATTCATTTTAATTAAGAAACCATATAAAAACAATTCTTTTGGATTTGTAACCACATTTTTACTCAACATGTTTAATTTTTAATGAGAAGAGAGAGGTCCTCATTGACTGATTTTTTTATGCCTAAACTAAATAAACAAACTCACGTTTTCATGACTGAATTAACAAACTGACCTTAAAGGACAACACATTTTCATACCGTTTCCTTTTGATTATATTTGTGAAACCCTCCCACCTTTTGTATTATTAACTCATTAATATTGTAAATATTAAAATTCTGAGTCAGACTTTCTTCTCCAGAAGTACATAGTGCACTTTTGATATAGCAGCAAACATCTATTTGCTATGTGAAGATAAAGTGGATTAACGAACAGAGAATGATGTCACATTCCTTCTGTCGTCCCTACATATCTGCTCAACATGGCCGCCTGACGAGACATTTTCTCAGGTTAAAGTTAAAAAAGTGCATGAAAATATGGCTCTAAAAACATTTGAGGTGAGGAAGAGGCAACGCCATAACAGAATCTTGATTTGTGTTCTATCAGCACTGCTTATTTTTACAGTTTGACCTGAGTTTGGAGAGCAGTGTGTGTTCAGATGCTGCTTTCTTTCTTTTTTCCCCAACTTAGCCTGCGTCTTTAAATCAAAAGCACCGTTTGTTTTTGCTCTAGTGTTATCCAGGGGCAGTGAAAGCCCCTTTTACACTTCACTTTCAACACGTCAATGTTTCTCGGGTGGATGGTTGGTTCCATTTAGTCTCTGATCCGCCAACAGAGTCAGTAACAGATCTGTAACAACTATTGCACACTGGGGCGGCGTTATGCCAGCACCCTTGTCCTAGGTTGAGTGTAAAAAAAAAAACCAAAAGCTCGCTTATACAACGTCCACTGCAGAATCTTTGTGTAAAACGGGCTCTTCTACGTCCTGCTGTGCATTTTAAATCCCGTTGCACCCTGAGAGTTAAATCATTACCATACAGTTACACACATATACATACATTCATTCAGAAAGTAAAGTGTAACAGACCCTTAACCCAAAAAATGACTTGTTCCCGATCTTGCTCCATCTCTCTGACACTAGGCTACGCCCTCTAGTTTCAAACACCAGGCGTTTGCCGGAGACGGTGGCATCGGAGGCATCAGAACTATCAGTCCAGCTGTCTGTGTCATTGGGGCCCACTTCAGTGGTACATTAGGATAGTCCAGAAGTGTGACCTGTGGATGTAGAGGAGTAGTATGTAGAGATTATGTTGATGACAAAGAAGGGAAAGTGAAATCAAAATACAGAGACATGAGGCTTACCTTTGTGGCCGTAGATGTCTTTGGTGATGGGAGCTGAAACGATTGCTTGGGCGGCCAGCTGAGGAGTATGGCATAAACTGTACCGTTTTTGGCAGTGTACCTATAATAAGAGTAAACATCGGTTAGAGGCAAGCTACTTTAGACAAAAACTGCGTTGTTTTATATCGCAAAACCATAAGATGTCGCTAGGAAGAGAGGACATCTTGGCTAGCGTGCTTAGCTTGCTGCCACCGTTACCTGGCTCTCAGGTAAACAGCAGGAAATGGAATGAAAAAAAAAAAGACAAATAAAATCTCAGTCTCACCAGACAGGGGCGGTGGTGTTGTCTTTCAGGACCCTCCAGGTCTTGGAAGCATAGATGGCCTCCCCATTGATCCCCAACCAGACACCAATTTGCCTCAGCCTCTCCTCAAACACCGGGACAATCATGCCATCTGAATTTGCCCCAACGTTCAACAGGTAGTTGCCACCCATTGCCACCACACTCACAAAGTCCTGAGGACAGAGCGTGGTAGAATTACGCAAAATCACGTAATAGTTAATCTCAAAATGACCGGACAGACAGCAGCAGTAGGCGATGACCTACTGTGACCTCTCACCTTTATGACGGACGGCAGGTCCATGACATCGGTTAGCTTCATGTTTCTTCGGTAGCCCCAAGACATGTAGGCATCGAGGTCCTGGCATTTCTCCCATTTGTGGTCTGGAACTTGGCCTGGCGAGAACCTGTCAGCACAGTTGAAGTAGCCACCGTGTTTGCAGTAGCAGCCTTTACCCCACCTGTCATTGACAATCACCTCTTCCTGAAAAACACGAGCCATTAACTGCAGAGTGAAGAACTACCAGCACTGCAGACTGACCTTTTTCTCCACCGTCACCAAGAACTATTTAAAATGTCCGAAAAGTGAATGCAAACCGTGCCAAAATCAAAATGTACTTTCTTTACTTTATTTTCATTGGAAAACCCTCCAAACTCATCTCTGCCTAAGTACTTCAGTCCATTTGTTAACTGTAACCTTGTTAAATTAAAACACTCCATGAAATAGGCAAGCATCCAATTGGACAACACACACCTTAGAATAGAAAAATTAAACCTGCACTGATAGATTACAATAGATGGAGGGTTAGCCTACATTGTTAAATCTGCTAAGATTAAGAAAGATTGAAAAGACATCATGGAAAGTAAGCAATATTAGTTACTTAGATTAATTAAGGGTAACACTAATAAAAAATAAAAAAAACATAGGCTGGTTTGTTGACCACCATTGGTCTTAAAGAAGAAGTCAAACTTAAAGAAGAAGTAAAACTTAAGGAGAACTAAAACTCAGAGAAGAAGTAAAACTTAAGGAGAACTAAATCTCAGAGAAGAAGTAAAACTCCACTTTAAACCATTAGCTGACCAGCTACAAGGTCCCGGGACCTCGTAGCTGGTCAGCTACGTAGTTAACGGTGACATCAGGCTCACTTAGATTGCGCCGCCGATATAGCTGAAGCCTCGCTAACTGTGTTTTTAGATTACGCACACTAATGTGTATAACATCTGTGATAGCAAGGCATAATGCTATTTCAGCCTGTGTCAGGCCTTGATTGAAAAGATATGTGACGAGGTGATCGACATGCTCCTGCTCTGACATTGCTGCACTGAATGATGTTTCCTGCAATGACTCAATTTACTACACTATCGTTTCATTTTCTCAAGATCTCAAATTAATTATATCGTTATCTCGAGATTTCGAGAAAATTATCCCGTTATCTCGGGAAAATGGAGGGAATAAAATGTACGAATGCATGGTCCTTTAGGGCTTCCTCACAATATACCCTTAGAATATCACAATATTATTATACTTCTGCTGCAGACGTTATTTTCTCACATTTGGTTAAATTCTGTTTAAGACTCAACTAAGCCCCACCTCATGCTCACAGAATGCGATCGAACAACCGGCGCTCTGATGTGGCCTGTTGTTGTGAACGCCTCCCTCACCTTAACGGGGCTGTCATTGTACAGCCAGGCCAGGAACTGGGTGGAGTTCCAGTAAGTGTCGGGTGCCTCCCAGTCCCCATCAGACCAGATCAGATCCGGTTTGTACGACATCACGAGGTCCAGTAGCTCCGGAAGAGTCTTGAGGGCAACAAAATTCTGAGTCTTGTATCCGGAGGACCGGTCTGCCAAGTAGAGGGGATGGAAGAACTCATACATCGAGTGGTAGAGACCCAAACGCAGTGACCTGTAGGGTGAATGCACACTTCAGTGAAGCTCTGAACCCTGAACCCTGGAAGATTTACCTTTATAAACCAATCATTATTCACATCATATGTTAAACGCCTTCTCCGGACCACCTCACCTCTTCCTGACAGCGACAGCCAGCTCTCCCACCAGGTCCCGGTGAGGACCGGTATCCATCGAGTTCCAGTTCCAGGAGACGGGTGAGGGCCAGTTTGTGAATCCCTCATGGTGCTTGGTTGTGAACACAATGTACCTGTACAGACATGGAGACAGCATATAAATGCTCTTCCGCATACGACCATGAAATGCTGCAGTATTCTGTAATCAGTATGCAGGTTTGACTTTTAAGAGACTAATAATGATGTGCTGAATCATATAGATATCTTTCCTCTGGTTATTATGTGCTGGATGACAAAGCCTGCAAACTAGCACACATGAAGCCTGCAGGTGCGGCTGTGGTACACAGGCTGACAACAGAGGGGTTCTAAGCAGTCAAACCAAAGCCGGGGGCATGTCTCCAACAGGTTAGTGCACATTGTAACAGCAGTCAGTCAGCGATCACCTGATGGAAGCAGGAGGAGACCCCGTGTTCATACCTGGCTCCCGAGGCTTTGAATATATCTGCCCAGTCATCCGGGTTGTAGAATTCTGCGCGAAACTGGGGCGCGAAATCCGCGTATTTGAACCCTGGAGGGTAGTTCTTCTTCATGAAATCCACTTCCGCTTGCCTCCCGGTCGCCCACCACCACCAGAACCACTCAGAAAACTGCCCGAAGCCGGGGACCGAGAAGACGCCCCAGTGGATGAAGATGCCAAACTTGGCGTCGTCGTACCACTGGGGCAGAGGTCTGGCGTCCAGACTGGCCCAGTCCGCCGTGTAGCGCGCTGCGCATCCCGGTGCCAGCAGGAGAAGAGGGAGCAGGCACACCAAAGACGCGATGTGCGCAGGTGCCAGCGGCATGATGTTTGTCTCTCTGTGCGATCGCCGTCCTCTGCGGATAGAGTAGGAAGTCATGCTGATAAACAGTCAGGCGGGACACGTGACTCCACCTGGTGGGGGAGGACCAAACCGTGTAGTCGCTCCTCTGTGGCAGCGGAGACACCTGTGGAACTGGTCCCCAGCAGAGACAGGACACGTTTACATTTTCGCTGTTTATAATTACAGTCGTAAGAAACACGGCGAAAACACGTCTGACTGTGTTTCAAAAAAACATTTAGAAGCGCAATCAGAAGGGGGACCCAGGGACAAAACCTCATCACATGGAGGTCCGTGGTCTAACTGGTCAGTTTAGGGGTCCTTGACGGGAAAACACTTGAGAACCTCTGTCTTAATTAAAACTGATGGAGCAGAGATAGAGCACCTGTCCAGCTCTGTGCTGGTGCTAGACTTTAGTTATTATTTTTTCAGTGATTATAATTGATTCTCACAGTTTCCCAGCAGTTTGAGATGTGTGTACTGAATGGAACCTGCTGACAGTGGCTGGGTGAGCCTGTCCTGCACATCAGTGACTGTCCAGCTGTTCCCCACCAGCAGTGCCAGCAGGTACATGCTTGTGTCTCATTTGAGGAAGTGGCCAGTGACAGATTTCCCCACACTAAGCATTTCCAAGTGGTATTACTGCTGGCGTCGCCGTGGTGAAGACAAATTGATTGTTTCTGTTTCCCTCAGAGTAGCAAGTACTAACAACACAGGACGAATGTGACTTCACTAAAATGACTTTCCAGTTCCAGTTCCCCGGTCTGTGCACTTTGTAACCACACAAGGTAATCACCTGTTGAAAGCACACAGAGAGCTCGTGATCATACTCGGCTGCACAGGCTTTGACTTCCTCTGATCGTCCGGGTCGGAGAACTGAAGAGTGTGAAGAGGAAATCTTGTGAATTTAAAGCCTGGCATGTATTTTTTTTTTTTTTTGCGTGATTTCAACTTTCTTGCCAATTACTGTAATAATTTAAGATCAAGAACAGTATGGCAAGGGTTAGCCCGAACAGTAGAACCTGAACAGCAGTTTTCCTTCTCATTCAATTGCTTTTTGAGATTTCAGTCAAAAGCAAACCTGCGTCACAGAGTGTTTCAGTTGGGTATGTTTGTCTTGCACACCAACAAGTATATAGTTCTGTCTCATTTGAGGAAGTGGTGTGCGACTGGTTTTCTCCCAGTAAGCATTTCCAAGTAGTGCTGCTGTTGTTGGCAGACTGTGGTGAAGACAAATGGATCATTTCTGTTTTCCTCTGGGTGGCAAGCACCGACAACACAGGTCAAAGGTGACTTCAGTGACTGAGTTAGCAGTCAGTGGCTGCCAGCCTGACTGGATCACAAGGCAGCCTTCTGTTTCCGGGGAGAGTTTGTGCCTGGTGGGAGTGAAACTAGCTAAATGAATGTGAGGTTTATAAGGAATTCATCTGTGTTATTATTCTATAACCATTGCATTGTGCGACGTATCAGTCATAGTATGTTAAAACAAAAAAATAGTTTGGGCCTACAAAAAAACACCAGCCAAGTTTGGTTGCCATTAAATTGCATTCTTTCTAATTTTCTTAAATGTGATTGGCCTAATATATGAATATCATGTGAAATGTGTGGGTTATTTAAGGAATAAAGTGTTTGAACATGGAGCATGATGTATAGTGTCATAATAAATGGCAGTGTGCGACATCGGGCTGGGAATAGAGAACTTGTGGGAACTCTTTTTTTTTTTAGCTCCCCAAAATGCCTGTGCACATCCCTGCCACGTAGCTTGAACTCAGTACTTCCTGACTTTGTGAAGGTCCGCGTACAAAAGAAAAAAACAAACAGGTAAAAAGTATTTCAGCTGAACTCTTTATACATTGTACTGCTGTCAGCGCTCTTGCATCAACCCTCAACTGCTGACTTGCTGCAGTTAAAAAACAAGCCCAGGCACAAATACAACAGGTTTGTGTACATTGTAACCAGGTGATCACCTGCAGAGCATTAAGAGAGCTACTGATTGCCCTCTGTGCCTCCCAATGTATAACCCTAACTCTGTTTCTCCACTAGAGGGGGTCAACGGGCACTGTCTGTACATCAACACTGCAGGGTGATCATCTGATGCAAATACATGACAAGCAGCAGGGGAATGTGCATACATCTGCAGATTGGAAAGTATATACATGTACATAAATACAAAGTCTAATATAGAGAGATATTTACAAAATTACACAAGACATTTATTGCAACAACCCTCACACCATAACCATGGAGCTCAGTCCGTTATTGACCCGTCATCTTCTTGGACCAAACAAAATACGATACAGGCTACTTTGTGTCAAGAAAAATCCATAAAACTACAGCTGTGACGGCCACATTCCTTTCATGTGCAGCACATACGGAGACATTTTGAGTAGGTCAACTGTGCAAAGGCATACGCAGAAAACTAAGGACTACGTTTATGACAATCTACAGTATTTGTTGGCAGGCAATACAACAGTCAAAACTTTTCTGAATACAAATGATTCAATAGATAAAGTCATTTTACAGTAACAGTTTAAGACAATAACAGTATGGCAAGGGTTAACCCGAACAGTAGAACGGCTCAAGGAATGGTTCTCCTCTCCGAGTATAGCAGGCAACAGATTCACAGTGTGTGACCTACATCAGTGCAGACAGCCAGCTGCCTTTCAAGCATCTGTTTCTCTACCAAGTCCTCCACTCTGCCAACCTCCACCTCGTCCACGTCGTCCATAAAACTGGACCAATCCGTACCCCCGTCTGCACGTTCCATGGGCTCTGGTTGGCTGGCGGGGTGAACGGGGGCGGAATCGTCGTGAGTCGTGGTCACGCAATTGCAGCTGTCGCAGATACCGAAGCGCCTGAGTCCTGGTGAGACGCTGGATCCAGTGAAGGTTCTCCTGCAGCTCTTACATGACACTGGCCAGTAGTGTCTGTGGACCTGTCAGCACCAACACAGTGAGAGAGCAGGCAGCACGTTAACCATTCTGCACAGGTAACACCGTCGTGTAGATCATTCATAGGTGAAGAATAACACCAAGGGCCAAAAGATTTGCTGCCCTCATTATACCTACTTCACTGCACACAAAACACAAGCGACTGAGGAAAAAGAGCTGCATTTAATAACACTAACAGCTCTCAATTAAACAGTGAGAAGGCTAATTACTGTCAACATGGGCTGCAACTGACCGTATTTTGCTTGTCATTTAGGCGGGTCATGGTTTTTGATTCTAAATCGAAGATTTATCAAAACGTGCTTTCACTGAAATCACAAACAGAGTCAGCAATTCTCCCGCTATTTTTTTGTCTCCGCCGACATGAGCGGGTTCCGAAAGAAAAAAATAAAATACAATTTAGAGACAACACAGCTGGTTCACCCTGATCCTTTATTGTTTTGTTTGGGAAGAGGGTTTACTCAATACAAATTTGAGAAACAAACGTTGTAACTTAATTTATATCTTTGTTCTTTATTGTTTTAACTCTAATGGGTGCTGTATTTAATTTTTTGCCTAACCCAAACCTGCAAAAAAACACCCGGGAGTGGAAGTGTTGCTTTAAAATACCCATATCTTTTTAGAGAAGAGTTGATTTTTACAAATCCAGATGCGACGTCTAACAATGTCACAGCTGTCAGCTCTGAAAGGAATGTTTAAATCAAGAAAAACATCGAATTGTATTGTAACATAAAACGAGTATATGGAGGATCATCATCACGCCCCTTTTGTCAATTAATATGTTGATTTTTCACCCTCAATTAGTCGATTAAAAGGTAAAAATATGCGAAATGTCTTGTTTTGACTTTAGCCCCAACATTTTCAGCTTACTGTCACAGAGGAGAAAAGAAGCAAAGAAATGTTCAGATTTGAAAGAAATGGAATCAGATAATTGATACCATTTTTCATAAACCTTACATACTGATTAATCGATTGTAAAAAATTGATGGCATTTAATTTTATAGACAGCTGATGGATTTATCATTGCAGCTCTGCTGTTTATGACTAACAGATAAGCAATTACCGGCTTTAACTTGTTTTTTTCTGAAATAATTAAAAAAATTAAGATAACTTTTCATAACTGCTTTTAATTTTCCTGTTTGACGTGAAGTGGATGTTTGGACAAATGGAAGTTTGATCAAACTGTGGGATTTTTAGTTCAACAGGCTACACAATGAAAAAGCTCAGCACAGAACAGACAGCAGTTTGCTGAATAGCTGGAAAAGAAGGCAGAACACTTCTCATACTTCAGACTTAGAGGCCTGCATATCAAAAGCAGGTCAGATGTCACAACAATATTACACAAACTGGGCCAATTATCTTGAGATCTTACACTGAGGGCGTGGCTACGGAGGTGCTCCTGTCTGGTGAACCTCTTGCCACACATGGGGCAGGGGAAGGGCCGCTCTCCTGTGTGGCAGCGGATGTGTCTCTTCATGATTCCCTTCTGCTTGGCAGTGTACGGACAGAACGGGCACTTATGGAGTTTCACTGGCACTACCAGACCATCACCTGCAGGGGGAGAGAGAGGCCAACAGCTCAGATTCAAATCAATAGAACGGCACTGCAAATATGTATATATATATATGTCACACTCTCCTGCTTCAGCTTAGACTGCCAATTACCTGCGTCCTCTCCGAGCCAATCAGACTGGATCTCCATGATAGATGATCCCACAAACCCTAAACTTTCATCCATTCGGCCTCCTCCTGTGCTGCTACCTAGTCCTGAGTTAAAACGCTGTCCCACTCTGTCCCCCAGAGGACTGGGGCCTTCACCCCGGGATAATATCTCCATCAGCTGCCTGGTATTAAAGGAAGGGCTGTATCCCAAGGGAGAGCGCTCGTTGGAGGGAGATGGACTTGGGGGAAGTAGTCTGCTATGATGAGGGTTATGGAGAGAGGGCCCAGGGAATGAGGCCAGGTCTTTGGTGTCAGGGGACTCTATAAGCTCCTCATCGGGGTCATACTCTATCTTGGGGTTCACTAACTCCGGGGTTAAGGCAGACGATGAAGAAGAAGAGAGGTTAGTTTGATCCATGTGTCCTTTCTGCTCTTCACTCCCAGCTCCAAATTCCTCCCTGGAATGGTAGTGGCTGTCCATGCTGGTGCCCGGAGTGGTGGTGACGGGGATGGACAAGGGGGTTCTAGCCGAGGTCACAGACTCCGGACCTGAACCCGACCCCCTATCTGCCTCTGCCACCCGTGAACGTGGCTCCGCAGCCTCCGCACCGCTGGAGGTCGTCGCAGCGGTAGTGCCGCTGTCTGCAGGGGCCATCCCTCCATCCTGCCCCTGGTTCTCCTTCTCCATGTACCCCTCCTTCTCCTTGTTGCAGATTTCCAACGAGGAGCGGATGTATACCTTGCAGAAGTTGACCAGATCTGTCATCTGCAGGTAGCTGGCTGCCGACATCACCTCAATGACGTTGCTTCTGTTCAGGGCCAAGCGGCCAGAGTAGAGGAAGTCCAGGATAATCGAGAAGGCATCGGCTGTCACGATGTCCAACGACGCTGTGCTATAGCGCTGTCCATTATCCTGAGAAGAGATAGAAAGTGATCTGCTTTGTTGTTGTTGTTTTTTTTTAAGGATTTTAAGGCACTAAAGTCATTATTAATAACATAATTATAAACACATTATCTAAGTCAAACACTAGCCCAACTCTTCTTGAAAAAAATACAAAATAACATTAATATTATAATATAATAATATTATTATTAAAAAGTCAATACTGATATCAGTATTATTATATTACTATTCTACTCCTATGTGTTTGAGCATGGAAAGAGAGCACTGTTGGATCAAATATGATGGTTTGGACTGCACTTGTAGCACTTTATCTAATGGTGTCACTGCTAATCCAGCCTACAGGTGCTGGTCTGTGTGTTTTTTCTTCTGAGACTCATCCATTCATGATCTTTTAATGTGTTTCATGTCTGTATTTTATGAGCGAGTGGTTGTCTTGTCTGCATTCGGGTGAGCTCACCAAGACCAATAAACACCGACTGTGTTGATGTGGCAACACAGTCTGCATCTTGAATCTTCTCACCTGCAGATAGTGAACCAGAAGAGCCCGGAAATAGCCGCTGCCAGCAAACAGCACATTGCGATGGGCTTTGAAGACGCGGCCTTCGACGAGGATGCTGCAGTCACAGAAGAAGTCCCGCTTGCGCTGCTCATTGAGCTCAAACAGCAGTTTGGGCATGTAGCACGGCACCTCCATGACTACACCTCAGTGAGCCCTGCTAGAGAGAGAGAGAGAGAGAGAACATGTGAGAATGTGAGAACATTGCAGCTAAATTCATCATCTCATGTCATGACCTGAGGACAGCCAGTGGAACCTGAGAAACAACTCAGAATTTACTTCTTATAATTGTTCCATTCTTATTTATTCATTTATTTACTTATTTATTGTTTTCGTATCAACATCAACACACACACACACACACACACACACACACACACACACACAAACTTCCACAGTCGTTGTGCCTGCCATGGACTGAGAGACAGGAAGTGACAATCATTTTTGTTATCTGTTGTTTTCTTCTTTTTGTTATTACTGTTATTGTTTGTTATTACATTTTTAGTTGACACAAACTGATTAATTGATTGTGTCATTGTTATTGATTACTTATTGATTGTTACTGAATGAGATTGGTTGATTGTGAATATGACTGTGATTGAGTTAATCATAAGTTATACATATCATACATACAGTATAACAAATGTATTGTAAATATTGTTTTCCTATATTGTTATTATTATTATTTTGAATTCCAAACGCTTGCTTTGGCAATATGTTACCTCATGCCAATAAAGCCAATTGAATTGAGAGAGAGAGAGAGACAATCATTTAAAAGGTGTGTCTGTTTATACAGGGGGACAGCGACAGTTTGACAGTGGCAGTAACGTATGATCCTGTGCAACACTTTATTGTGTTGCTTGTTTAGGTGACAGTTTATTTACAGATATAGGATACTAAGTCAAAATGGTTGAAAGGGCAAAGAAGGACATAACGTCATCAATTAGGTGTGCATATTGTATTCAGCCTTAAAGACAAAGGGGCTTTAAAATACGTTTCACCACATAGATATACGTTTGACAGCTCGTTGTGTTTAACTACAAGCTAGCTTGTGTTGCTAGCGCCGAGTAGCTAGTTGGTGACACTTTAGGACTCAAAACAGCAAAACAACAACTCCGACTGAACTCTAGGAAGCACGGTGACACACAGGAAATACGGTCTCACCTGCGGAATGACGCAACTGTCCGTAATAAAACCTTTCTCATGTCACGAAGAGAGACAGCAGCCAGGTTGCACGTTCGCACAACAACTTCCGCTTTCCGAGTCTTCTTCTTCTTCGTTTTTTTTTTGGCGGATTGTGATGTCAACTTTTAGGTGCATACCGCCGTCTGCTTCATCGGAGTATGTAGAACAGGATCCTGTTAACATAATCTAGAAAAATTAATAAAACTATTTTTAATTTATAAATATAACCTATAAAATATATAGAATATTCTATCTCATATTTCTACTATTATTACTATTATATTATACAATCTGGTGTTTAAACCCGTAGCCTACATGGACCTTTAAATTATTATGTGCCTTTGGTGACCTTCATGTTTTAAAATGTATCATCAGTAAATGATATAATTATGAACCCAGAGGACAGTGTTAAAATTCGAGACAATCTAATTCGTTTTTTATCTGATGTAAAATGACAATTATTATTATTATGATTATCTAGCGGATGGATCGCAAAATATGGGAAAGTCCCAGGTTTGACAGGAATATCATGTTCCCTGTCAAAGTGCTCTTCAGCAGGGCAGATTTCACATGGACATTGGATGGTTTATACTATCTTATGACACAGTGATTTAAATGAATAGAGTTTTCAACCATAATATTGAATAGAATTATTAAAACAATTTCTTTATGCTCATGCTCTGTATCAAATTAAACAGCATGGTGCCAGCCTTCATTTGCTGCAGTATGGTGTGATAAACCCTGTCTCATATGGGTGCTCTCATATGTAGCTCAGCCGGCAGTTGCAAGACACTGTGCTCTTATTGTACATCTCTAAAATAGGGACACAATTGTACAAATGAATAATCAAAACAACCTTAAAGGGATTCCCAGGACTTACAAAAATAAAACACAGATAAAGTGGCTGATTAGAGAAGAGATTCACAGGAGCATTCAGAGGAGAGACATATAAAATACTAATTTAATTCATGATGAATTAAGCAGATATTTTAAAATGTCATTCAACTGTTATTATTAATTACAGAGCAACAGTTATCATCGAGCACGTAAAGGGGCTCTGTGTAGTTTTTGGAGAAGAAATTCAAACTCAGAATTTCGATGCTTACAAAATAACGAGATATTAATACAAACTATTTTCCATAAGTGAGTAAACGAGCAGTTCTCGGATGTTTATTCAGTCGTAAAAACAAAGATAGTTTGTTTAGTAATCTTCATGTGTTTTCAGCCGTTAAACGTTTCCTGCATTGGACTCCTCTGAAGCTGGATCCATGTCTGCCTCTCTCGAGGCAGAATCTCAGTGATAGCGATGATGGCCAGTGATGATGATGGTGATGATGTTGTGGGGAAGAACCTCAGAGTGTCACCCTCCTTCTCATGCTGAGTCCTGAATGCCGCTGCACCACCGCAGGCGGCTTGCTCCTGCCCACGTTGTCTGCTCAAGAATACTTGTTTATTTGCCTTCCATTTCGGGGAGAAAATAATTCCCTTTTTTCTTTTTTTTCCTTTTTTTTTATTTTCGGACAGAGCGAGAGTAAACAAGTAGCTCCTTCAGCGCTGCGCCACACCCTCTCAGCACAATCCACAGCTCTCAGAAGTGTTTTTTACACTGATGGGTGCCGACCGAGCGACTTATTTGTTTCAGATATTTTCCCATGGCAAACAGCGAGAATACAAAGGCTTCGTGGTGGCCTGTGGAAACCACAGGGTAGGCGTACATGAGCCTCCATGCTCACCCTCTTTTGAAAATGAAATTTATAGCACCTCATAAAAACTCTATTCACGCTTATAAGCACTAAATATAAACTGGTATAAACCAGCGGGGTTTGACTCAGTCCTTGTAAACTTGACCTGGTGGAGCGTTGTGTCCGGCTGAAGGCAGGCCAACGGTCGGTTGACCCGGGTGCCTGGCCCTGACACGAGTCTATCCCCAAAGCAGGGCTGAGCTCTGAGGTAGCTGACCTTCTTCTTGCTCTGACTCAGGGAAACACAAAGCCTTTGTTTTGGTCCTTTTGTTGACATAAGGGCAGGAAAACTCCCTCTCCACAGACGTTTCACAGCCAAGCAATCACACTGAGGGTTTGTACAATGCTGCCCTATCTGTGTGGCAGTTTAATGCTAGTTTACACCCAGCAACCCCAAAGGAACAAATAATATTCTTGATTTATGATTGGGTTTTGGCTTACGCCTATGATTATGATGGCGTATGATTTACTGATCGAGGCCCAGTCTAAAAAGTAAATAGATGTAGCCATGGCTGTTATGTAAGGCTGCATCCAGATTTGGGACCTCACTCATTGTGTGTGTTAGCCACTGTGAGACCCACGGCTGGCACAGAGGGCTCCAGCAGCACCCCTCTGGGTCCCTGTGGTCTGCGCCTCAGCACATAACAGCCACTTAGGCCGGCATTTTCCCAGGCTGAGACAACACACCACGGTGGCAGCGCGAGCCACAGAGAGGGCCTGATTAAAGAGTAGGGACAATGGAGGGAGAGAGACCGTGGTGGCATTTTCCATCTCTGCCGCTGTCTCCTGGGGGGACCAAGTATGTGCCGTGAAACGTTTGAATTATCCCAGAATCTCTGGAATTCAGACGGAGGCACCGCGGAGAGGACCCTCGACCGGGGATCAAAGAGCTTTGAGAGGAGTGCGGTGGACTGGTGGTGAAGTCGAGTACATAGGGGAGTATGAGTGTGTGTGTGCGCGTGTGTGTGTGCGCGCATGCTTGTGTGTTTCAGAAAAAATGACTTAAAACAGATAAAGGCAATGTTTGAATTTGAACCGTTTTGTGTTTTATGGCTGCATGTCTTAAGATGTTTTTTTTTTTTTTTAAAAAGCCATGTTTGACTTCTGAGAGGGAACTGAACATTGAGCAATGAAATACAGCCGTGTGGTGTGTGTGTGTGTGTGTTTGTGTGTGCGAGTGTGTCTTGCTGTCCTTTTATCCCTCATGAGATCAGATAATGCAATCATAGCCAATCATTGGGAGCCTAATACAGCGGGCGCCCCTCTTTAGTTTGGAGACGCCACTCTCCTCTGTGGTGGCAGAGGAAGAGGAAGAGAAAAAGCGAGAGGGGGAAACCTCGTCCCTCTCTTTCTATCTCTCTCTGTAATTATCGCTTAATGTTCTTCGGTGATCTGGAGACGTCTGTCTCTCGCCGGCCTTTCTTCCCCCCCCACCCCGCCTCGCCGGAGAGGAAATGTATCACCGTCTGAAATAAATCTGAACAGCCTTTTTATTATTGTATATTTAGCACCAGAACAGAGTAGTAAATGGAGCCGTCCCAGACCACAAGCTTCCGGTAGCGCAGGGCCTCAGCGCTGGCTGGCTGTCTGTGCCACAGCCAAGTCCAGAGATCAAAGCCTGCTGCACTATATGCAGTCAGCTAGTTGTCCTCAAGCACTGACCTCAAGCAAGTTTTCATGTCTGAGAAAGACGGCGCGTGTCTGTGCATGAGCGACATGCAGAGGCTACAGAATTAGTTCACTGCGCATGTACACCTCACATGTGTGTAAAAGCTTTCTGTGCGCGTCTGCGTCCATACATCTCTGTGCTGTAACTCATGCGTTGTCATGGGATCGTCTTGTGCTTGTTTGATGCCAAAAATGACAGCATTGTGTTTTCATATTCAAAAAAAACAAAAAAAACATTCGAAGTGGGAACAAGTACAACCTGATATATTTATGAGTCCCAAACAACTTAATAAGCCAACGGAACTCAGCGGCTTGAGACTTGAATTTCAAGGTGAGTCCACATGTTTGTGTTAAGAAGGAAAACACAGACAAATAGGATTAGGCCTGCAAATGCAATGGGTGGATCTTTAGCAAATGTGTGATAACAGTGAGCTTCCCGTCAGAAATGAGTCTAACATACTTGGGCTACATATTTCAGAGGGTAAAAACAAGTCAGCAAACAAGCAGAGAAGTTTAGCTAGTCAGCTAGCTAAAAGTAATCATTACACAGAAAGGCCTATAGCTAAAGGTAGGCTAACAATGAAACAGTTGAAATAGCAAGCTAAAGGTAATGAAATAGTAAGCTAAAAAAAAACCTAATCCTGACCCCGAAATAGCAAGCTAAAGGCAATGAATAAAAATGTTAAATTGTTAGCTAAGATAGGCTAGCCATATGATAAAACAGGTGGAATAGCAAATAGCTACAAGAAGGCTAGATAATAATTGTTGAAATGGTAAGCTTAGAAGCTGTAGAAAGGAACTAGCTAGAGGGATCAAAGTATTAGTGAAAAGTGTAAACTAAAATATTTGGCCAAAGTAAAAGGCAGTAAATAAAATTTGAGCTACTTAGCTTGATGTAGCCTTGCCTAATTTCTTAGCTTAGCTCAAAGATATACTGTAACATCATACCAAGTGGTCGGCCTCACAAACTCAACCGACGATCCTTAATGTATTTGAATTGGATGAGAAGAGCCTTTCATACAATTGTCAGTGTTCATTAACATCCAGTTTATAATCCATTCATAAGAACATTTGAAACAGCATGCTCATCAGACAGCGGGGGGTGTGAGACCATTCCAGTTCATTACAGAGTTTGAATGTTTGTCAGCTGAGCTGATCCAATTCATTAGTTTTAATGAACAATACAGACTTAGTTTGGAAAATGAACCAAACAGAATCCAGATTGTGGTCAGTGCATCCATTATTTAAGTAATGGTAGTATTTTTTTTAATAATTAAAAAAAGCCATCAGGAGCATTTAAAGTGGTACCGACTCCCCCTGGACATAAAAATGATGTTCCTCATCGTGCCTCCATCAAGACTCGTCTGTTCTTTCCCTGCACACTCACTGTAATCCCCTTCTGGGAACGCTAAAAATTACCCAGCAGTGCGGTGGCGGCAAGTTTTTATGCTGGTTTTTAGGGGCTTATGCCTGCTCTTCTGAGCTGCCGTCGGAGCGAGGTGTCCACCGGATGCCTCGGTGATAAGGCCGTAATCTGAGGTGTAAAGTTATAAGAGGGATTTGGGGAGGTGAGAGGCTGTCAGGGAGCGGCAGCCACGGGTGTCTGGGGCAGCGTCAAACCCGGTATCCAATCGATCCCAAACTTTAAATGTCGAGCTGACCAGGGAAGAGAAACATATGTTTCCAATATATCCTTGTCATGTACAGTTTCCTCTCAGGATTGCACACGTCTCCTGGACGCCTTTTCTTTGGACACTGTCATAAATAAAAAAGCTGATGGAGGAATTAAGCATCACATGACTCCATGCGGGAAAAATTAGTCCCCTCCATAAACTTGAATGATAGTCAGCTTCCCAGTGAAAAACGCTCGGGCACAACTAGCTTTACAGTGGCTAATATTAGCCGAGCCCTAACCCCCCTGCCAGCCATCAAACGAGGCACCGTCGCATGCATGGCTGAGGGGACACAGTGGATTAGCCCTGAACTCTTTCATTTTTCACTTTCCCCTTTTCCTCCTCCTCCTCCTCCTCCTCCTCTCTCTGCGGCTCATGAAAGATTGCGTCCTGTGTGTGATGTGGCGGAGGAGCGCAGTCAGAATGAACTGATTACGGACGAGGGCCGGCGTGCCTTTGAGTCATGGCACCAAACGACATTCTTTAAGCACTTAAAAATAGTAACAGTTGGATTTTTTT
>CAEMYA010002140.1:5855483-5875641 GCA_903131615.1 Diplodus sargus | reverse complement strand
TTAGCTTGGCGTCCATTACATTTTTTTTTTTTTGAAATAATTTGATTGATGGAATGGAACTGTTTTTTTCTTATTGAATGAAAATGCAATGTTTCTGAGAAACATATCGAGTTTATGATGGTTATGATGTCTTCTTTTTTTCCTTTCTTTCTATTGTTTCTTATCATGTGTTTTATATCTTCATAATCACATTTCCTTGTTGTGCAATAAAAAATAACCTTACCTTGCTCTTGCCTTTAAAACACAGACGTGCGCTTGTAAAAAATTTTTGAGCGCAAAGGACACAAACAATATGTCTTGGCGAGTAACACTGACTGGAAACTTGATTTAGTTTCACTCTTGCAGACTGTCTCTGCATTTGTTTTATTGTCTTTGTTTGACACCTTTTAAATTACAAATTTTTTTTCAGCACAAACTTCACTATAAAGCTGCCAGGAACCAGAAATAAATTGAGAATGGCACTTATAAAGAATTACATACTGTATCTTCAATGATAAACATGCCATATAATATAATGAACAACTCTGTTTTGTAAAATACAGCACGCATACAGCAGACCGTGTAGGAAATAAAACTATAATGGCGTCTATTTCCATGTAAAGTGATTTTATCATGTTTGTTAGTGTTTTATGTTCCACTGACATATAAAACAAACACATTCAACAGTTTCTCTGCATGACAAATAAACTCATGTTACTATAAATGAATATATATCTTTACTGTATTCACAGATGAATAGACGGACGCCACTTGAGTTCTCTCGTGTGGCTCTTACACTGTACATGATTTCGGCACCACTACTGTTTGTAATTGTGCACTTTTGTCTCGATTAAAATCCACTAAACAGATTGTCTCTGTGCCTGTTTCATCTTTAATGGTTTACTTATTCCGCTCTTTCAACACTCAGATATCGGCATTTTAAGGGGGGAAAGTGTCGCTCTAAATGTCTTTTTTCTCTGCTGCTGAAAAACAGAGAACAAATAATCAAAGTCAACCGTGCAGTGAGACATATCTGATCAGTGATTCAGTCTGACGTGAGTGCGGAGAAAAAAAGTCACAAACAAACTTTCCTGCCGAGCCGGTTCCATCTCACAGACTCTCGAACAATAGCAATAGTCATGCATCAGAAACAATAATTGCAGCTGAGTGTTTGTGTCTTATAAATTGTGGGTATGCGCTGTCCGCATTCGTGTGAAGGGGGCTGCATGTGTGTGTGTGTGTGTGTGTTTGTGTGCGCGTGTGTGTGTGTGTGTTTGTGTGCGTGTGTGTGTGTGTGCGTCCCTGAGTGTTCACACGTTCATATTCCAGTTGCGCATGTGTGCGTGTGTGCGCAAATTGTAAAAGTATGAGCTTGTTAATTTCAATAAGGGACGTCGCCTTGTTGTGGTTTGGAGGGATGGGAGGGAGAGGACTTGAAGTGGCCGACCAAGATCGCCAGAAATCTCCCAGAATTCCATCCCACCATCCAGTGCCAGCTCTCTTTCTCTCTTTCTTTCTTTCTTTCTTTCTTTCTTTCTTTCTTTCTTTCTTTCTTTCTCTCTCTCTCTCTCTCTTTCTTTCTGTATGTTTCTCTCCATCACCCTCCTCTCACACACCCCCACCATGAAGCCATTTTCATAATTAACTTATTTATTTATTCACTCACCCTCTTAATTACTTTCCACTTATCACATGCTTTTCATGCAACTTGCCTCGTCCTGGAACAGCCGGGAGGAGTGGCCGGCCAGCATCGATGAGTGGAACCAGAATGATTTCATCAACTAAAAAAAAAAACAACTAAAAAAAACTGTTGATACAGAGAGGAAAGTTGTTCTTTGAAGAGGCAGGCGGGCGAGTGATAAAAATAACAACAGAGAAGAGACTGAGGCCTGACTTCATAGATGTCTCTTTCCTCTCAGACTCTTTCTTCCCTGTTTTCTGATGCTGAAATTAGATCCAGATCTGAATTAAGGAATGATTGGTAATGAAAGGACGTGTAGACGGGGGGTTTGTTTGTAGGGAGGGTGGGTCGGAGAAAGACAGGGATTTCTCTTTTCTGTGAGCCCTGACTCATACTCACCACACCATAATCCCCCCTGGTGCTGGTCACACTGATTACTGACACTCGGCTAATACAAAAACACACGCACATGCAAATGTTTTAAGTTAGTTTATTGCTTTACGTGTATGATATGATAAAACGCAGGAGGGCAGGGCTGAGTTACATCTAATGCGAGTGAGATGGTCAGAAAAGCAAGGCTGCTGGAAAGCACATCATCCTCAAAGAGACGGAGAAAAAGAAACATCTGGAGTGAGAGAAATGCATAAAATATATCTAAACACACCTGATTTTATTTACAAAAAAGCTCGGTGCAACTTACAGGGCCGAACAAAAAAAAAAGAAAGAAAAAGGAAACGTCACTCGCTCAAAAAACATCTCACATTCATGCATTGTGGTATGTTTAAAGTAACACACCCTTCCAGTCTGCCAGGCAGGAAGAGACACACTCAGCTGGGCATTGTGTGGAAGGGGGCATGCCACTTGGCCTCTCTCCGTCTTTCACACACACATATGCACACACATATAACAACGGGCGCCTAGGCTTCGTGTTTCCATGGCAATCTGTACCAGCAATCTTCCCACGGTGGCAGCGGAACATGGTACTGAAGAAGTGCCGCACGAACCGTGTGTGTGTGTGTGTGTGTGTGTGTGAGTGTGTGTGTGAGTGTGTGTGTGTGTGTGTCTGCGAGCGCACAGAGTTATCTTGTCCCGTGAAGAGCCCAGATGTTCAGACACTCACTGGGCTGCTTCCTCTCTTGACCCTTCGGTTTTCTGCCCTCATCCCTGCACTCACCGAAACACAGATTAAAAAAATTGTTTGGAAGCTGCACACGACATCTCATTTCAGAGGAAAGGGGCTGCCAGATCTGTGTCATGTTTTTTTTTTAAAAAACAATATACAGCAATTGAAGTCGGACATTCCTCAGGGGAAAAATCTGTGAATCCCAAGCAGATGTACTTACAGCTGGAGATAGTTAGCTAACTAATTCACTGACTATAAATGTAACAGATAAATGTTTGGAATACTTAGTTAGCTAAAAGTAGTTAACTTTAATGTTGTAGCTCATTAAAACAGTTGTAGCGAGCTAAAAGTGTGGCAGAGAGTTGAAATAGATATTAGATAGTTAGCTGAAGGTCATTTTGACAAAGTCGCTGCTAGTTAGCTAAAGGTAATGTTGAAATAGTTAAAAAAAGTAATGCATAAACATTAAATTAGCCAAGCCTCGCTGTAGTCAGCTAAAAGTATCATTAATATCTTAACAATAAAAATGTTATGTACTGCACAACAGTTTAAATAGTTATCTTCAGGTCAATATAATGACTGAACTGTCCAAGCTAGCTAAATAGAAACAAAGTGTTCAGCTAACTTGGAACAATGGATAATATGAATAAAACGTCTTGCTACTGCCACTCCAAGTGACAGCTTAATGGGTTGGTGTGTATGTAAATGTGTTCAATGCAACTTATAACCTACATTGGCCATTAAATTGTATAAAAAAAGATAACAATAACCACTTTTATATTGCTTAATTAAATGGTGCTTAAAAACAGAACACACTTAAGATCATGAGAACAGTTTTGGAGAATATCTGTAGGAGCTTCTATGTCTGACTGGTTTGGAAATACTGTTGTAAATGATTTTACGCGTTAGTAAGCAGTGTTGAAGCGTTGCGAAGTAGTGTTCAAGAATAAATGTACAAAAAAACAACCAAAACAGACATGCACGATATTCAGATTCTTCATAATTGCTGATCAGTGACAGCTGCCTCCAGGTCATGTGTTTCCTGTCTGTTCATAGCTGCAGCCGTGTTTTCTCTCTCTCTCTCTCTCTGTGTGTGTTTGTCTCTCGTCCTCAACCAAAAAAAAAAAGGAGTTCAGTCTTTCCGTTCTCCCCGTCACCTGTGTGACTGTGTGAGAGTCAAGCTTTGTGCACTGTCACACACTCCCCTGCAGACGATGGAGCGTTTTTTCACAGTCCATCATTCCCACACTCCTCACCTCTCTCCTCTCCTCCCTCCCGCTGCCATTGTTCTACAAAGCAGTATAATTAAAGGAGCAGAGAGAGAGACAGAGAGAGCGAGAGAAAGAAAGAAAGAAAGGAGGACAGAAAGAAGGAAGGAAGGAAGGAGCGCAGGATGGGATTGGAGGCTAATTGACTGAGGATGACTGAGCAAAGGGGTGGAAAGATGGGGCCGAGGGGGGGAAGGAGGGTGACAAGCCGGGGAAGGACAGATTAAAGGGAGGGAGGAGGGACAGGGAGAGAAGAGGCGGGGGGGAGCCAAAACTGGCAACCCTGCCCCAACTGCCAAAGTCCTATTTTGTCATTGGGTGGCTGTGACAGAGAGAGGCAGCCAACAGAGAAATAACAGAGAGAGCGAGAGAGCGAGAGACTATGATTGGATGCCAGTGATCGAGTAAAAGACTAAAGCAGCTTGTGAATTTTCTTAGTTGCCATGGGCCCTTGGGGGTCGATCAAGTGGCAGTGCTGACTCACAGAGGACAGGACAGAAGACACATGAAGAAGCAAGACAAAAACAAACACAAGTGACAAGAAGTAACTCAGGACAACAAGGCTTTTATAAGTAGGAGCGCGAGAGAAACAGAGTGAGGGGCACACAGGGTGAGCGCTTCGTCTAGAGGGGAGACGGTCGTCGGTGTGTTGCCTCCACGCAGCAGAGAGAGCGGTCGACAAGATCGTCCAGATCCATCCGTCCATCTGTCCATCCATCCATCCATCCATCCATCCATCAGTCCAGGAGGTGAGGAAGGGTCAAAGACATGAAGAGACCTCACGACTACAGCTCCCCAGACTCGGACACAGACGAGTTTATTGACGTGGGACAAGAAGACAGCTTCTGGTGAGCATCTGCCGACCACACCTGAGGCTGCAGCGCATGCCCTCAGATCACACTTTAAAAGGAAAATGATATAGCGAACAGCTGCAAATTAGAGAGGGAAGACAGATTTGCTCTGGACACATTTGGCTGTAATCTGTGGGCGTTACAAGCGTTTTGACACTCAGACGCTGCCACACATGGAAAATGCAGACAAGTTGAAAGACGACAGGAGAAGTCTCGGTTTTTGAAGTGCCAGAAGAAACGAGCAGAAGAGAGCAGTAACTGAAAATAAGAGATTCCTGCCCTTCTAAAGTTTTCTGCATTCATCCCACATGTTAGAAACTAAAAATAAATAATGTTCATGGTGATTTAACGCCTCTGACTCTTCCAAACAACCCGAGCTGTCAGCATCACGTTTAACTTGAGGCCTCTAAATGAAACTTTGTCATGTTTCTTTAACTAACTCTTTAAATAATTTCCCAGTCTGGGATCGATAAAGAAATGTTATTCTATTCTTTTCTAACATCTGAGTAAATATGTGGGTTTATATTAATACACTACTGTAATAAGTAGAATTGAAAAAGTCAGGCCTGTCATGTCTGAAGCACGGAGAAGTCCGGATCTTCTGACATTTCAAACTAAATGGATTCGATTTAGAAAATGTCTTCAGATAAAACACACTATAAAGAGTGTCATGAGTTGGGATTCTCTTTTCAGTAACCAGAACGTTTTAGGCTTAATTCATAATTGAAAGTTATTGTGATGTAACAAGATTACGTTTTTAATCCTTTCCAGTTCAGGAACTCTTTGAAGTCGCGTTAAACAGAAGAAAAAGAAAAGAAAAAAAACAAAGGCTTAGCTGTCAAATTAACGCTGAAGCAACAGAGAGCGACAGCTCCTCACCAAACACAGTGAGGATTGATTTTTTAGCGTTTCGTGGGAACATTGTATTTGAGTGAATACAGTGGAATTATTTTATTATGCTTTAAAGGTGCACTGTGTAATTTAGGGGAGGACATTTTAACCACAAGAGAGAAATTTTCAATGACTGATTTTTTTTTTTTATGCCGCAACTCAATAAACAAACTCTTTTTGCTTCCATGACTGAATAAACTGAATAAACAGACCGACCTTCAAGGATGACACAGTTTCATACTGTTTTACTGTGTTTATATGTGGCGGACCCTGCCACCTTTACAGCTTCAGGCAGTGTGTTCTGGGGACCGTATTTTCCTCTGAGAACAGCTTGTTTATTCAGTTAAAAAAAAATATTTCTCAGATTGTATCATCACGTCACTAAAATTGCAAATATTACAATTTCTGAGTTTGAATTTCATCTCCAAACCTTAAAGGTGCACTTTTAATATGAGACATACAAATGTTTATTTATTTAGAAATACTGATATTATTATCATTCTCTTTAGCTTTGTTGTTTCAAGGTTAAAATCTTAGATACAGGAAACTTTAAATAACTTAAATTGGTCATAATTTGTTCATTATTCATATACAACAAGTTCAATACATAGAAGAAATAGAGGCTTGAAAATGTAAACTGTGAAGATGTGATGGTACAAACTAAATGCTTTTAATTTGAAAGAAAATAATTGGACCTTTTCAAAGCAAAAGTGATTCATGTATGAATTGTCGAAATGTCTTGGAAACGTCTGATGAGCATTCAAATGTCTCCCAAAACTGCACACACTCTTTACATGTCATTAAATCATTTCGCTTCAAAGGTAAACTGGTCAGATTCCTTAATAATGGAATGGAATAATGGAATAACGGTAAAATGAATTTGTATCAGTGCGTACATTCACAGCGATACTGGTAACATCACAGGGGACGAGCAAGCCAGTAACACCAAAGACGGTTTGGATAAATCAAATTGCCATGTGTCACGCAAACAGAAGACAGCTCTGCCTCCTCCAGTCAGCCCCATCAAACATAAACCTAAACAAAAACACACAGCTAAATTGGCAGCTCTCATGTCAAAATCTAATAGAAACTCAATAAGTCTCTGGTGGGGCAGTTTGAAGGGAACTCCAAGCTGTCAGGCGTCTTTCAGGCCTGTAAGATGAGAGTTCGCAAACAAACACAATCCATATTGAGTGACTGTACTCGCTGGAGCCGCACGCTGGAGTCCCATGCGAGCGAAAGCATCGCCCTGAGGCTATATAATCATCTTTCTAAAAGTGCTTTCGCTCAGATGGAAAGGAGAACAGCATGTCATTTCACTGAGACTAATGTCCAGAAACGCATTAAACCAAAAACAATCTTGTCTTCCCTCCTCTCCCGGGCACTCGTCTGCCGTTCCATGCCCAAAAAACAAATTAGATTGAAGGGAGCTGATGTGCCATCCTGTCTCTGTGTCATATTAAGAAGGGTAATAATAACAATATGCAGGAGAATCAAAGTCACTGTGTTGCTCTCTGTGCCAATGCCATCCCCCCTCATCTCCCTCTCTCTCCCTCTCTGTCTCTCTCTCTCTCTCTCTGTCTCCATGGTGCAGCCCAGTCACCGGGTCCATGTCTCCTGGCAGCGCCTCGCAGATTCTGGCCCGAAAGAAGAGAAGAGGGGTGAGTGGATTGCAGCCTTGGATCTTAATCTTTTCAGTGCTGCTGTTTTTTTGGTTTTTTTTTTGGTATGCCCTGACTGTCTCTCTGCTCGTCTTCTTGTGTAGATCATAGAGAAGCGGCGCCGAGACCGGATCAACCACAGCCTGTCAGAGCTCAGGAGGCTGGTGCCCAGCGCTTTTGAGAAACAGGTAACTCCTCACGAAGCAAGGGACGAATTAAAACCGCTGTTTCGGTGACGGAAACGTTAAAACTGATTCAACCGATTCATAACGTTGCACATTTTCCCCTGCAGGGTTCATCAAAGCTGGAGAAAGCAGAGATCCTGCAGATGACTGTGGACCACCTCAAACTCCTGCATGCCATGGGCGGAAAAGGTGAGACTTCTGAGTTTGCTGCATGTAAAATTAAATAAAAAAAAATCACTTTCTAGCTTTTTATGCATCAGTTTCGTCCATCGCTTGTGAAGCATCCGCACAAAAAGCCCTTGAAATGAAGACTAATGTCATTCCACGACTATTAATCAGTGTGTGACTAAACTCTCTTTTCCCCTCTTAGGTTACTTCGATGCGAGGGCCCTGGCAGTCGACTACAGGACCCTGGGCTTCAGGGAGTGTGTTGGGGAGGTGGTGCGGTACCTCAGCTCCCTCGACGCGGAGTCCCCGGATCCCATAGGAGCACGCCTCGTCTCCCACCTTTCCCACTGCGCGAGTGAGCTAGACCCCCTCCTCCTCCAGTCGCCCCCGGCCTCCGCCCTGCCCTTCCCTCCTTGGCCGTGGGCGTCCTTCCCCCAGATCTCCCCCACCTCTCAGGCCTCCTCCTCGCCTCCTTTCCCCAGCGGGCGGAGAGATCTAGCCCTGCTGGGGAGCTACGCTACGCCCGCCTCCCTCAGCCTCGGCCCCCTAGCCGGGTGCCAGCAGGGCGCGCCGCAGCTCCTCGCACCTACCGCCCTGGCCACCGTCCACAGGGTGCCCTCCCTCGCAGCGTCACCAGTCCTCGCCCCCTCCAGACCGACTCAGCCGTCCCCTCACAGCGCCACCAGGGCCTCGCCCCTCCCACTCCTCACCCCTTCCTCTTCCTCTTCTTCTACCTCCTCCTCTTCTACTTTATCATCTTCTGCCCCACTGCAAGTCTCTTTCAGGCCCTTTGCGCCCCTGGGGTCTCCCGCAGGCCAGCGCAGGGTCTTGAGCGGATCGGCTAAATCAGCCCAGGGATGGGGGACTGAGATCGGGGCTTTCTGAAGGTCGACTCCGGTCTTCCAAACGAACTCTGTACGGTGGACATGGAGCTCCGGTGTGCACCATGCAGCAGATATGAAAGTGTTGAAGGACTCTAAAAGCCATATCAGACTGATAATCACAATCATATGTAACGGAATAATGAAGGAATGTGAGAGAAGAGAAGAGCTGAATAAATTCATGATCTTGCTTGACAAACACACACATCCACATGTCCGGCAGAGCCATACTGTACATACACCGCTCGACAGAGCGACGCTGATTTTTACTGACTTTTAACTGTGATGTTTGCTTTTTTTTTCTCCCAAAACCTTTATACATTTGATTACATTTTCCTATTTTGAAGAATGTTCAACAAAAATCTCTATAAAGACTAAGTGCCTGTTCATGTTCATGTGTGTTTTTTCTGACCGTTCAAGCGAGCGGAAACTTCTCGAAAGCCAGAAATGAACTGCTGTCAATACGAATGGCGGAGGAACGGTTGAAAGCGCTCCACTTATCCATATTAGTCATGTCTGCAAACACAGCTTGCATGCTCGCCAGCCGTAAACCCCTTTTTCGGTATCTAAGCCGTCTCCAGCGATGGCTGATGGGAGCTGTGGTCTTGTGGCTGCAGAGGATAAACATGGTGGGAGCTGGTGATGTTTTTGGGATGCCGCGGCGAGGCAAACAGACCCATCACTTTGCCCTCTAATTGGCAGTCCCCTGTAATTAACGCTACCCTCATATCAGTCTATGTATCTTCCTCTCCTCCGCTGTCTCTCTGCCATTCTTTCTCTCCAATCTTGTGGTACACCAGCGGATATCTTCTCTCCCCGTTTGTCTGCGCCACTGTCTCCTCAACAATGGACAGACAGTGGAGAAGAGGGCGAGATGGAGGGACGGGAAAACAAAGGAAAAGATCTGAAGGGCTGTGGTCGGGTGACTGATTTGGCGTAGACGTTCAATAACAGGGTTGGAGGGAGGCAGGAGACAGGGTTAAAGGGAGATGAGAAGGATTGCGAAGGTTTAAAAGGACAGGAAGAGAAAGAGTGTGAATCACGGCGAGTCGGCCAGCGCGTAGAGGGCGCGCGAGGAGCCCCCCTCCCGACGATGATGAATGACAGTTGGAGGAGTTGTTTCTCAAGAAGATCAACATAATTGTGCCGTGCTTCACCAAAACGGCTCCGCGGGGATGAGAGAGCAGAGAAGAGCCTTGTGTGTGTTTACTGCTGGAGAACGCTTTGATCTACTTCAGGATGCAATGTCTGTGGTCTGCGGTCCAGAAATGTGTGTGTTCCGCAAAGTGCATATTGTTTATTCGAGTGAGTGTGCGAGTGTGTGCTTAAAGCCAGGCTCATGCGCTCGCCGCCCTGTGTGTATGTGTGTGTGTGTGTGTGTGTATGTTTCTGAGTGTTTTGTTTATGTGTGTGTATGTGTAATGTGAGTCTTCTGGGCTGGCGTCAGGACTGAACCGCGGTGGCGGCGTGGCTCTCGTGCGAGGCCGGCCGGCGGTCGGACGGACGGTACGGTGGTGGAATGTTTGTGGAGGGTGCATGCTACACACACACACATACACACACAGGCACTCAGACAACACACAAACACACACACACAGGCTGGCTGGCACTATTCTAGCCTCTGAGCAGAGGAGCCAGAGTCACCACCACAGCTTCCAGGAAGGACAACCACAGTCACACTGCACTGGGTTTCCCACGGGGGAGGGGAGGCTGGAGGGAGAAGAGAGGAAGGAGGGAAGGGAACGATGGAGAAAGTGCGTGTTTGTTTGGTGTGTGCGTGGGGTGAGGGTGTACGGAATAGGCCGGCGTTGTGGTTCAAGCAGGAATTAGGAAAAGGGGAGGGATCAATATGCTTGGGGGAGGCAGAAGCGAGAGAAAAAAATGGCTGAAAACAGGAAGTGAGAGAGATTTTTCCTGAGGTGTGATGTATTGAACGTATCAGTGCGATCAGTTTTTTATTGGAGCGATGTCATTTAATGTCTTTGTTAGTGTGTTTATGAGGGCTGTCTTTCCCTTAGAGACATTATTGTGATTGGGAATCAATGATTTAAAAATCTTTAAAAAAGGAAGCAAAGAATCCTACTTCCTGAAGTCGACTATTCCCTTGACTGTTGTCTTTATTGTTGTGTTATTAGCATCATAATGCTACACAATCTAGGATACTGTCGGCTGATCAAGGATTTTTCTTCACTTATTGTTAATCAGTAATAATATTAGTACGGTTTTGGTACATAAACACCTCAAACATAAATGTATCCATGCAGCACTGACACTAAAAGCTGTCAGTATACAATTTAAAGTGACATTATCCCTTTTCACCTGTATTCTGCTGATGTATAGTTTCCGTTCATAAAGGTAAAGAACTGACAGGAAGGGTCATTTGTGCAGGCTCTCTGACACTCCTCATGGTCTGCCGTGAACAAGGTCTGGTAGTCTGCTGCATGGACGTCAACACCGTGGTACACCTGAGACAAGCGAGGCTCTGGGAGACAGACAGAGTTAAGAGATAAGAGTGTCCCCACTGACCGCTGCGTAGCTTTTGAATTTGTTTAAAATGGTTGAACGCCTACTTGAGACTGTTTTGCAAGGTTTGAGAGAAAGGTGGCACCCTGCAGAGTTGGATGTTTGGGCTTCAGAGAGATAAAAGCCTTTAAGTGTCAATGCAAGTGCCTGGTGAGAATGGAAGCATGAGTACTGAGGTCAACAATCAACAAATACACAAGACAGGAAGGCAAAGGGTTCAGACCAAGGTACAGTAGAAGTGCTTGAGTGAGCAGGTAAAGGCATCAATTCAAAATAAAATATCAAATGTGACTATAATATATAATATATCCAATTTGTCATGCTCCCAAAACATTGGAACCTACATTTCCTATAATGCAGCATCTCTTATTGCTGCATATTACAAAACGTGTGCTGCAGTCGACATTTCGTCAGATTTGCCGTAAAGAGGACCTTTAAAGAATACGAAGTTCTTTGGCCTACAATCGAAAGAAATGGAACCACATGCACTGAAGCACATGTTTAGCTTTTTTGGGCTTTCATAGATTTAGGTTTTAACACATGCTCAGTTACGGAATTGACACTATCGAGGTTACACTTGGGCAGCCACAACGGCACGCTTAACAACGTATATATCCTGTGTCTGAATGATTTATGTCTAGGGACAGGTGCTGATTGAAAGTTAGAAAGTTGATAACAAATATCTACACTATAGCTATAACAAATTCACAGTTGCTGCCCCCGAACCCCCCATAGCATCTGAGCTTGTAACTACATAGATGTATCTTGCACTCGCCAGTCAAGATTCTGCGAGCTCGGCTGCAGTCAAAGAGCTGGTTCTGCCACTGCAAATTGTTTTTCCCACATTTGTACTTTGTATTGTTTGTCCGATTGTTGACTCATTTAGTGACTGGTTGGCATGGATCCCTGTACAGCTCTGCCCTGTTGTGAAAAACATGAAGACACAACCCACAGAGAAGATCAGTGAGTGTTAATAGTCTCATCAGTCATACTTCCGGGATCATGGGAGTTGCTGTCTTTATTGTTAATCAACCACGGTTACTGATGAAATTCACGACTAAGGCAAGAATGTTCTTGAATGGAGCAGTGTTGTAAAGTTTTCTTCACATTCACATTACGACTACCGTCCTCACTCTCAGACTCTGTCCCAGAAGATGGAGCGGCGGGTGAATCGCACCATTACCTCAATTAACATTTTTCTGGGCTTGAACATTGTTTGAAGCATTCAGGATGATGTAAATACACAACTCAACAAAAACATATGACAAAGACTTTTAGATTTAGACATTCTAATGCAGAATTATTACGTATTGTAACTTTCAAATAGATTATACTATAGATCTATTATAATGAGTAAATAATGGTAAATAGGTTCATTAGTTTAAGCCAGGTGTGCCATGTGCATCTGCAAGCTTTTCTGACCTGGTGCTGTAAATAACAGCTGTCACAAAATCTCAGGGCTATTGGCCGAGTCCAGATTAAAATCAGTGGATGATTGACCTTTTCTCTCAAAATAAAAACCTGGACTCTTTATCTTGTTTTATTGTTTGAGGCTGTAAAGGCACAGTGTCAACACAGGTCTATGTGTCTGGGTTAGGGTGTCCTTCCGTTCATTTCGGAAATGTATTGAGAATTTGTTTTAGGGTTGTAAATGAAAACAGATGTAATATTTCTGCAAGCGTGACAGCAGCTTGTAATGATACTCATGACTCATATACCTGAATTTGTGTCCTATGTTACAGTATGAGGCTGGAGTTGTGACATCACAGTAAACAGCAGTTGCTCTGTTTAGGGCTGCCCAGCAAAGGCATCCTTTATTTACATGATCCATGCATGTATATTGATTTATATTGACATCTACAGTAGGTTTATGGCTGGTGGTCATTTTCCTAAAAATATTCAGGAAAACAGCTTTTTCACATTAATGAAAGACATGCTTCAGAAGTTACTACTTTTGCTTTGAACCCCAGGGTATTTGACAAGTAAAAGGGAGTCCAAAAACTCCTGAATTTGATTTTACTAATTGTATACCTACTTCTGTGGGGACATGTTATGGTTCGGAAATGTCTTGTTGACTACAACACCTGACTTTCTCTTGGTATGTGTAGATGATTACCGAATTTTCATTTTTGGGTGAGCATATCCTTTAATGATCCTTTCACCCTGAGGTCAAGCAGCATACGTTCAGTGACTACATATTCTCACACAAGGGATTTTTTCCTTGCTGGATAGGCCATTTTAAAGAATGTGGGGCCATAAGTTAACATTATACCAACTGCTCCAGGCATCACTATACGTACCTCTGGTTGGAACAATCTGAGTTCATGTTTTGTTTGTATTGTTTGTTGTCAGTAGAGGACTAAATGTAGACCTACAGAAGTAATGAACTGAAGACATTAAGAGCAGCAGAGGCTTATACACTGATACAGCAACAAAGCTGGGAGATACACACTGAACCATGCAGTGTTTGACTGCAGTGGCCGTTATAAGGTGTATACTGTCAGTGTAAAGAAACTGTGGCACACACATACACAGGTCCTTGGCAAAGGCTGCTGCTGTCGTCACAACGTATAGTTTAGTGACCTCTGCTGTCAAGACTGCACAAGTGCAGAGAGAAAGGCAGAGCTGCAGGGACAAAGATGCTTTCCCCTGACTAATATGTATTTCAAAATTAGAGATCCAAAACTCAAATATGCTGTTGAAGAGATTCATTTTGATACCCGTGACACAGTATCATTGTGTAGAAATCCACATATCATTTAATATCATTACTCCACTTATGCAGAGCTCTGTGAAACATATTTTTTACTGAAGTGGGTTATAAGAGGGATTTGTGGATAATCAATTAAGGGGGGAACATAAAGTTTGTTTTACTGCCTCTGTTAACAGCACAGACAGAATAATTAAACACCTCTTTAAAAGAGAAAGTGCATATTTTCATGTGAAACATGAAACCGGCAACAGTAGCGCTGTGCAATGAATAGTCACATATCAGAAACTAGGAATGGCAAACATGTCAGCTTAAGGGTGTGGATTGTGGATTTTAGACGTCTACAGGACTCGTGGGTGAGCAGGTAAAGGAGGAGGTTAGGGAAAAGCTGAAGCTTTGGTCCAAACTAAATGAATGAATATGAAGAGAGAGAGAGAGAGAGGCAGTAATGAGACATAAGGTGTCGAGGTGAGAGAAAGCATCTCAAGTGTTAATGAAAATAAAGTCCTTTACAAAAAGTGCTTGATGCTGAATCTTTTATTGGATTATATGGATTACACTGATGTTGATCACACTAATTATCTGCCGATAACATTGATGGATTGATTCATGTAGCTTTATACTGACAGTTCCTCAGGGAGAAGCCGGACACAAAATGGTGTTTGTTGATTCCAGGAAGAATGGGCATGGTGATGACACGCTTGAGAAAGCAACGGCGCCTGGAACACAAAATCAACATCATCAATGATGTACCATTATGGATTTATGTAAAATGCAGGAAAAACACCCCCCTAATATTACAAAGTGGGGCTACAATAACATCTGAGGATAAAGTTTTAAGTATTACATGATTCATGGATATTGAATTATATTGCATATTGTACTTGGCAATGATGCTGAAGTACTGGCAGCTGGGATCTTCAGTACAGGTTCTCCGGCACGACTCAACGCCATCCGTAATAAAATTGCGAATGTCAGAATGTGGGAAATCAATTCCTACATAAGTCTTCTTGATCCAGTCTGTCAGCAGAGAGGAAGAGGGTCAGACTGCTGTTGCTGAGAGAAGCTCACGTTAAATATAAACAGAACATATATGTTGGTACAAACTTGAATCTGTTGAATGATTTATGTGTTACACACTGTTATTGGGCTGACAGAAGCGTGTTGGTAACCCAGATGTGACTCCTGCTGCAGCAATGCGGGCCATTTGATGTGGATTGCTCTTCAGGTAACATTTAAAGGTACGGCTGAAAACATTATGAGACATGGGTAAAGAATGTTAAGATAATATAAAGTAGAGACGAGTGTTTAAAATAATCAGCATTGTTACAGTGTTTAGATCCTGTCAGTCAACTTGCAGGGTCAAAGAATAACTTAATATCTGAGCTTTCTCATCCCACATTGTAGTCTTATATAATCTGATATCATTTAATAGTTGGGTCGGAAAACTAATTCTATGAAGTATTTAATTACCCAGTAAAGCCTTAGTACTTAGTACATAGATATTAACATATCAGTTTTTGGTTAACTTTGCTTTTCATGTCCTGACACCAACCAGCATAATGCTAGTACTACTAAAGTGAAGAGTAGCATAATGCTGTTCACATCTGACTTTGTTTTAACACACCAGCTAACACGCCATGACAGAGGGCGGGATACTGTAGTGATTATGGCTAAGGTGACTCGGATAAAACATAAAGCCTTGGTTGCTTTTTGGCGAGAGTTTCACTTTAACTCCACAAGCTCACTTGGGACATTGCATTGAATAGTTTATATTTCTGGCCCAGCACATAACAAACCCACAGCTAACCACTGTTAGATGGAAACATAAGACAATAATTGTTCCTTAGGCTGCACTATATACAGCTATAAACAGGAGATCATGTAAATGTTTTCAATAAAAGTATTTTGGCTCCAAAAAGCATTTCATTTGTATTTGAACATGACTGCAACAGCTGCAATGACAGCAGGTTAGGGACCCTCACCTGTTGTCACTGCTGCTGCTTTGTACAACACCAATGACAACACAGTCTACCTGATGTAAGAGAAGTAGGTGCAGAGTGGTTGGACGGAGCAGAATGTCTGACAGTGTTCAGGAGAGACAGCAGGCAGAACATCGATGTCGGACCCGGGGATGTTTGTGTGTGGAAAAAGCTTGCCCTCACACGCTGTATGAAAGAAGCAGCACAGTGAGGAAACATTCACAACAGCAACAGAATGTTGCTAAAAACCATGTTCTTACCTTTGAGTGTTTGATGACCTGTGGCAAAGTTTTGAGTGTGTTGTATCCTCTGGGAGAATCCAGATATTCGTGAAGCACTTCGTACAATTATAGGTATCCTTGGTATTTTCCGGCTGAATTTAAGGTGACACTTATACCTAAACACATAAAACAGACAGGAAACACCGGCAGGAATTCACTTGTGCATGCATTCAAATTCACACATTCCACACCAATACACATACAATATGTTATAGGCCACTCCAACGGACACTCCCCCTTTTAGATAATTGACACAAACACGAACACCAAACACACACCTTCAGAAACACGCTTGACCTCCTTGCCAAATTTTAGTCTCTTAGGAAAAAAGCTGTGGCCGCCAATAGGTGAGGAAACTTTTATGGGCTGACCGACCAACAGAGTGACTACAGAGCCGCTGGTTGCAGCCAATAAAAGTATCAAAAGAACTCCATTATAAAATAATGAACTTTATTTACCTGTGCCTCACATGTGGGAAGCCTTTGTCAAAAAAAGCAAAGTACTGACAGTCAGGATCATGTGTGCAGGCTCTCTGACACTCCTCATGGTCTGCTGTGAACAAAAATCGATAAACTTCCCCATAGAAGACGACGTGATGATACACCCGAGGCAGACAAGGCTCTGGAGGGGAAAAACAGACAAAATTAAGGAGAGTTTCACCATAAATCATCAATAATTAACTTTACCACTGTGGTTAGATTTTTTTATGTGCCTACGTGGATCTAGGTAGCAAGGTTTGAGAGAAAAGCCAGAGGTGATGCCCAGTGTAGGACGCTGATGTTTGGGCCGTCGGGAGGGAGTGGCCTTCAGGTAGCAGAAGAACTGTCTGGTGGAGAGAGAGGCAATTTACAACAAACAATTAATGTAAGTGGACAATGGTTTGATGGCAGCTGCAGTGATGGAATGTAACTGAGTACATTTACTCAAGTACTGTACTCAAGTGCAGTTCTGAGGTGCTTGTACTTCCCTTGAATATTTTCATTTTCTGATACTTCGTACTTTCACTCCACTACATTGTGTGGGGAAACAATGTTGGTGTGTAATAACTTCATAAAATAAATTCAGTGATAAATTCAGTTACTGGTTATTACACATATTACATGCAGCCAAAGTTACAGTACGTTCATATGAATGAATTTATGTATAATGTATTTTAACTTGTACTTTCCATACTTTAGTCCATTATTGTCAGGACATTTCTTTTGAAACATAAATATATTTAAGTTTTTTTTCACTCACTTTCACTCCCAGCACAGTAATGTTTAACAGGATATCTTTGCTTTTACTCATGTATGGCTTTGGATACTATAGTGAAAGGGAAGGTTGTGTATTTTTTACTGTAACTCTGCTATTAATACTAATATACACTAATATTAATCTTTATCAATATGGCTGGTGCATGATCATAGTGGGCCAACGACGCTGCCATATTGCTTTGTATTCTTATTGTATAACAGCTCAAGGAGCCGACAGAAGAGCATTTCTCCCAGTGCTCCTGATGGCCAGTCTGAATGAATACATGAAAACATCAATATTTCGGGTACAGAACCCAAAACGTCAAGGAACAGTTAAAATTATAAGCACAATAATAATTTTACCTTGTAATAATACTGAATTTACTGGACTGTAATCCCAGATGGGGCCTATTTAAACAATTTAATGACAAATAAATGCAGAAAAACTCCAACAACAGAAAGGAGTTTAAATTCTTTTAAATCTCCGATCAAGGATCGATCAGGATCTTTAATCATGTAATGTTCTATTTTCTTCTACAAATTCAAAAGGTGCACCTTTTATTTCGTGTCCAGTCAGGCCGAAGAAAGGAGAAGAAGAGACAGGTGGGGTGCTGGGTGCACAGGTACTGACAGTACTCAGCATCAGGAGACCAGAGAGATTTTATGTCTGCTCCGGGAAAATCCACATTCACCAGAAGCTCCCGTCTACATTCTGAAGAAACAGAAAAAGAAACACAGACACAATTACCTGTACTTATACAGACATTGTTCAATAGATTTTGGTAAGTGAGTAAGTTGTAAAACAAACCAGCACTCACATATGTGGTTACACAGTGTAAAAGAAACAGTATATTTGTTACCTAGACCAAGGGAGAGGCCACAGATGAAGAGCAGACCCACTAAAATGAAATGTGTTCCCATCTTCTCAGTTTTGAAGATGGACAGATTCTTCAATCACAACTGCAGCCAACGAGATGTTTCACCAACAGCACCAATTGTCTAAAAGTCCGTAATCCAACTCATGTATTTATACTTCTGATTGATTAGCATGACTGACTTCTCACACATTCAGTCATTGGCTGGTAGTGACCACTGTACACTTGCTGTGTGATAACATAACAATACAAACATAAAAGCTAGACTAGCAGGAGACAGGAGAGGCACTGGGTACACATGAGATGCTCCTTTCTGCAGAGCTTAAAAAAACAAGAAATGCATGTCTAATATTTGTGGAGGAAATATTGATGAACTCATCACAGTCAATAAAATACAACCCAGATTCCATAACTTAATGTTTTAGAAAGTTGACCTTGTTGATTTTTGTCAATAAATTCTTATTCTGAGTTTGATTTCAGCAAAATTTCAAACCAGTTGGGACAGCAAAAAGACTGGGAACGTTGTGGAATGACATGTGATGGTATCATGATTGGGTATCAAAGAGGCGTCCTCGAAAGATTCAGCACTTTGTGAAGCACATGATTGTTTATGGACATTACTACACAAGCTTAGGAACACCTCAAAAAACTGTTGATGGTATATTCATATTTTACTAACTTCTTGTGTTTGTATCACGGCTTAGGGACCCAACAGAATAGCAATACTCCCAGTGCTCCTTATGACCAGTCTGAAGAAATACATAAAAACAACAAAATTTGAGATACAGAACCCAAAACGTCAACCAATGGATTAAATTATTGTCACAATTGTAAATTTACATTGTAAGAATACGAATTCACTGGAGGGTGAACTCAGATCTAAAGCGCTAATAGTGGGTGAGAGGTGGGAGGGTGGAAAACTGTACCTGTAATGGTGAAAAATGAATGACGAATATATCCAGCCAATCTCCAGCAATACAAACAATAAGTGCATCTCTGCAGTTATATTTGCGCATTTATGCATGAGGCACATCAGCGTAACTTATTTTAAATCTCCCATCACGCTGAAGGACCTTAAATTATCTAATGTTCTATGTTCTTCAACACATCCAAAAGGTCAGGCACACACACACACACACACACACACACACACACACACACACACACACACAGTTCAGGTTCAGGTTCAGTTTTGTAGAATAGTTTGGAGTAAAGCAACTGTCCTCTTGATCTTGAGCTCCATCAGAGCTGTTTGAAAAAACTTATATTTTAGAAATTACAAGCTTTTTTTTGTTTCCTCTGGAGAGTTTCCTGTGTCCAGTCAAGATTAAAGGTTTAAAACGACAGACAGCCTCCCTGATTATTAAAGCTGAGTGTGGACGCACTGTTGACCTGCCTGTGTTGGCGCATCTTACCATCTGAATAATGTGCCCTCGACACAGTGGTAAACGGCCAAATCAACGTTACACCAGGCAAATGTGGTTATATTCATTATATAATAATCATAATATAATATAATATATATAATTTGTTACTATTAACTTGTTATCACTTTTATATAGTTATATGATTTTTTTGTATGTTCATTTTGTGTTTTCTTTTAATATTGTGAAATTTTAACATTATTTCGGTAGAGGCTTCAAATAAGCCCACTGGGATTCTGCCTCTTCCTGCACTGTATGTTATTTGTATGCTTTGTCAATCTTTGTGTATTTTTTAAACTGTGAAAAACAGATAAACTAAACTAAATTAAAATTCTTGGAATCTGGGTGTTATGATATTATCTAAAGAAGTACAAGACCAACGCTTCTAGATATCGTTCAACATCCAGTTTGATTTTAAATGCAGTTTGTATTCATCGATG
>CAEMYA010002140.1:5810185-5834903 GCA_903131615.1 Diplodus sargus | reverse complement strand
CACACACACACACACACACACATACACACACATACACACATACACACATATATAGCTACTTAAACACAATATGTGAGGTGAGTAATAATACATGAATAAATGGTAATAAATAAAACAGGGCATTAACAACAGGTATTGCAGAACTGAGGAAACGCTATCATTGATGTATTTCACTGAGGAGACCCTAGAGGCAGTAAAATAAAATGAAATAAAAAGAAACACTAAAACTAGGGTAAAATAAGATAAAATAATAAAACACTAAAACTAAGATAAAATAAGATGAAATAATAAAACACTAAAACTAAAACTGATAAAATACTAAAGGAGGTTAAAAGTCAAATCAATAACATACATAAGTAAAACGTGAATACAGTAAAAGAAGATAAAACTGAATAATTAAGTCAATAGATAAGTGGTGAGTGAATCAATAAATAGAATAAAACCAGGTTTAAGCTGAATAAGAATCTATAAAAAAAGCAAATTCAGCTGAAAGCCAGCCTAAAAAGGAAGGTCTTAAGGTTGCTCTTAAAAGTATCAACATTCTCCAGTGCCCTCAGGTCCTCTGGGAGGCTGTTCCACAAACGTGGACCGTGGTAGCAAAAGGCGGCCTCACCGTGAGTTTTTGTTCTCACTTTTGGAATAGTTACAACACCAATGACAACACAGTCTACCTGACGTAAGAGAAGTAGGTGCAGAGAGGACGGACGGAGCAGAATGTCTGACAGTGTTCAGGAGAGACAGCAGGCAGAACATCGATGTCGGACCCGGGGATGTTTGTGTGTGGAAAAAGCTTGCCCTCACACGCTGTATGAAAGAAGCAGCACAGTGAGGAGACATTCACAACAGCAACAGAATGTTGCTAAAAACTATGTTCTTACCTTTGAGTGTTTGATGACCTGCGCCAAAGTTTTGAGTGTGTTGTATCCTCTGGGAGAATCCAGATATTCGTGAAGCACGTCGTATAATTATAGGAATCCTTGGTATATTCCAGCCGAATTTAAGGTGACACTTATACCTAAACACATAAAACAGACGGAAAACACCAGCAGGAATTCACTTGTGCATGCATTCAAATTCACACACTCCTAATACACATACACTATGTTATAGGCCACTCCCACTGACACTCCCCCTTTTAGATAATTGACATCAACACCAAAACACACCTCCGCAAACACACTTGACCTCCAGTCTCTTAGGACAAAGCTGTGGCCACAAAATTAGTGTGGAAACTTTTATGGACTGACCGGCCAACAGAGTGACTACAGAGCCGCTGGTTGCAGTCAATAAAAGTATCAAGAAAACTCTAGTATAAAATAATGATCTTCATTTACCTGAACCTCGCATGTGGGAAGCCTGTTTTTATAAAATCAAAGAACTGGCAGTCAGGATCATGTGTGCAGGCTCTCTGACACTCCTCATGGTCTGCTGTGAACAAAGATTTATAATCATTTCCATGGAAGACGACGTGATGATACACCCGAGGCAGACAAGGCTCTGGAGGGGAAAAACAGACAGAATTAAGGAGAGTTTCACAATAAATCATCAATAATTAACTTCACCACTGTGGTTAGATTTTTTTATGTGCCTACGTGGATCTGGGTAGCAAGGTTTGAGAGAAAAGCCAGAGGTGATGCCCAGTGTAGGACGCTGATGTTTGGGCCGTCCGGAGGGAGTGGCCTTCAGGTGGCAGAAGAACTGTCTGGTGGAGAGAGAGGCAATTTACAACAAACAATTAATGTAAGTGGACAATGGTTTTATGGCAGCTGCAGTGATGGAATGTAACTGAGTACATTTACTCAAGTACTGTACTCAAGTGCAATTATGAGGTACTTGCACTTCACTTGAATATCTTCATTTTCTGATACTTAGTACTTCCACTCCACTACATTTTGCTGGCAAATAATGTTCGTATGTAATAACTTTGCTCCATTTATTTGATAAATTCAGTTACTGGTTTTTCTGCATATTACATGCAGCCAAAGTTACAGTGCGTACATATGAATGAATTTATGTATAATTTATTTTTACTTGTACTTTCCATACTTTAGTCCATTATTGTCAGGACATTTCTTTTGATACATTAATATATTTAAGGTTTTTTTCACTCGCTTTCACTCCCAGCACAGTAATGTTAACAGGATATCATTGCTTTTACTCATGTATGGCTTTGGATACTATAGTGAAAGGGAAGGTTGTGTATTTTTTACTGTAACACTGCAAACATTACTCTTCATTAGTATGGCTGGTGCATGATCATAGTGGGCCAAAGACGCTGCTATATTGCTTTGTATTCTTATTGTATGACAGCTCAAGGTGCCGACAGAAGAGCATTTCTCCCAGTGCTCCTGATGGCCAGTCTGAATGAATACATGAAAACATCAATATTTCAGGTACAGAACCCAAAACGTTGAGAAACAGTCTAAATCATAAGCACAATTATGATTTTACCTTGTAATAATACTGAATTTACTGGAGTGTAAACCCAGATGGGGCCTATTTAAACATTTTAATGACAAATAAATGCAGAAAAATTCCAACAACAGAAAGGAGTTTAACTTCTTTTAAATCTCCCATCAAAGATCGGTCAGGATCTTTAAAGCGAAACTCTCGTCAAAAAGCAACCAAGGCTTTATTTGAGATTGAGTATGAGTCAAATCTTCGTGTAAAAGCATAATTACGACGAAAGAGGCACTTTAAAGATTTAACGTAGTCTCGGTTTTGGGCACGTTCATTTTGAACAGGGGTGCTCGGGGCATGACACGCTAGCATCAACATCGCTATTTTTAAAACACTAAGAAGGCTCGACACAACATGAAACTTTGCTCGTAGCACCACCAGGGTCTCTACTCATGAACACGAGCATTGAGAACATTGTTTGTGTACACATAGTTTATGAAAAAGAAGGTTTTTGAACTACTCAGCGATTTTGATGCTAGCGTGTCGTGCCCCTAACTCTCCCGTTCAAAATGAACGTGTCCAAAACCGAGACTAAGGTAAATCTTAAAAGTGCCACTTTTGTCCTAATTGTGCTTTTACGCGAAGATTTGACTCATATTCAATCCCAAATAAAGCCTCAGTTGCTTTTTGGCGAGAGTTTCGCTTTAACCATCGAATGTTCTATGTTCTTCTACAAATCCAAAAGGTGCACCTTTTATCTCGTGTCCAGTCAGGTCGAAGAAAGGAGAAGAAGAGACAGGTGGGGTGCTGGGTGCACAGGTACTGACAGTGCTCGGCATCAGGAGACAAGAGATATTTTATGTCTGCTCCGGGAAAATCCACATTCACCAGAAGCTCCCGTCTACATTCTGAAGAATAAGAAAAAGAAACACAGACACAATTACCTGTACTCATACAGACATTGTTCAATAGATTTTGGTAAGTGAGTAAGTTGTAAAACAAACCAGCACTCACATATGTGGTTACACAGTGTAAAAGTAACAGTATATTTGTTACCTAGACCAAGGGAGAGGCCACAGATGAAGAGCAGACCCACTAAAATGAAATGTGTTCCCATCTTCTCAGTTTTGAAGACGGACAGATTCTTCAATCACAACTGCAGCCAACGAGATGTTTCACCAACAGCACCAATTTTCTAAAAGTCCGTAATCCAACTCATGTCTTTATACTTCTGATTGATTAGCATGACTGACTTCTCACACATTCAGTCATTGGCTGGTAGTGACCACTGTACACTTGCTGTGTGATAACATAACAATACAAACATAAATGCTAGACTAGCAGGAGACAGGAGAGGCACTGGGTACACATGAGATGCTCCTTTCTGCAGAGCTTAATAAAACAAGAAACGCATGTCTAATATTTGTGGAGGAAATATTGATGAACTCATCACAGTCAATAAAATACAACCTGGATTCCATAACTTAATGTATTAGAAAGTCGACTTTGTTGATTTTTGTCAATAAATTCTTATTCTGAGTTTGATTTCAGCAAAATTTCAAACCAGTTGGGACAGCATAAAGACTGGGAACTAGAGATGCACCGATCCAGTTATTTCCGATCCAATCCCGATACCGATACTGGGACTGAGCGTATCGGCTGATACCCAATACGGATCCGATACCGTTGTTGAATTAATAATAAACTGTATACCTTCCACCATGTAAAAGGGACTAAAGGCACCAGACTTTCCTAACTAAGACAAAATAATCAAACATATACCAAATATTGTAAACACGTGTAACATTAATAATAATAATAATAATAATAATAATAATAATAATAATAATAACACATTGAATTTATATAGCGCCTGTCAGGGTACCCAAGGACACACGTAACAAAGTGGAACAAACAAAACAAAGAATGTATGTAGCGCCTGTCAGTCAGCACAGAGGGAACACTAGCACCAAAGTCAGTAGCACCGTCTGTAAAAAAAATAGCGTCTGGAGGCTCCATGCACACAGCGGGGGCGACCATCCAGCATCGCTGCGAGCCGGGGAGACCGCAGCAGCAGAGGAGGAGATAAAGCAGCCCGGCGGTAAATAACCCTGAGGATGTGGTGGAGGGAGGACCAACGGAGCAACGATGGACAGCCCACAGATTATTGAGTACGTTGATTTGAAAGTTAGCATTGCTGGGCTAACAGCTGATCGGTGAGGCTAACAACTGATGGCGGGGCTACTAGCTATTCAGCTGAGAAATGTGACGTGAGTAAGTGTAACGTCCTGCAAACAGAAATAATACAAAATAAAACATAGCAGCTGAACCTGAGAATAAACTAATAAAGAGTTGGTCAAACAACAACGAGTGCTCTTCCAGCATGCGACAGACTGACGTTGACGAATGACGTAGCATGTGCTGCGACGGCGGTAAAAAACACAAAAAAAAACTGGATCGGCTCGTGGATCTGTTTCACTTTACCGATCCAGCCGTTGTGTCAATATCGGCCGATATCCAATCTTCATATCGGATCGGTGCACCCCTACTGGGAACGTTGTGGAATGACGTGATGGTATCATGATTGGGTATCAAAGAGGCGTCCTCGAAAGATTCAGGACTTTGTGAAACACATGATTGTTTAGGGACATTACTACACAAGCTTAGGAACACCTCAAAAAACTGTTGATGGTATATTCATATTTTACCAATGTCTTAACTTCTTGTTTTTGTATCACGGCTTAGGGACCCAACAGAATAGCATTACTTCCAGTGCTCCTGATGGCCAGTCTGAAGAAATACATAAGAACACCAATATTTGAGGTTCAGAACCCAAAACACCAACCAATGGATTAAATTATTGTCACAATTATAAATGTACATCGTAAGAATACTGAATTCACTGGAGGGTAAACTCTGATCTAAAGCGCTAATAGTGGGTGAGAGGTGGGAGGGTGGAAAACTGTACCTGTAATGGTGAAAAATGAATGACAAATATATCCAGCAAATCTCCAGCAATACAAACAATAAGTGCATCTCTGCAGTTATATTTGCGCATTTATGCATGAGGCACATCAGCGTAACTTATTTTAAATCTCCCATCATGCTGAAGGACCTTAAATTATCTAATGGTCTATGTTTTTCAACACATCCAAAAGGTCAGGCGCACACACACACACACACACACACACACACACACACACACACACACACACACAGAGTTCAGGTTCAGTTTTGTAGAATACTTTGGAGTAAAGCAGCTGTCCTCTTGATCTTGAGCTCGATCAGAGCTGTTTGAAAAACTTTTATTTCAGAAGTTACAAGCTTCATTTTGTTTCCTCTGGAGAGTTTCCTGTGTCCAGTCAAGGTTAAAGGTTTAAAACGACTGACAGCCTCCCTGATCATTAAAGCTGAGTGTGGATGCACTATTGACCTGCCTGTGTTGGCGCATCTTACCATCTGAATAATGTGCCCTCTACACAGTGGTAAACGGCCAAATCAACGTTACACCAGGCAAATGTGGTTATATTCATTCTTTACACAATGTTGCAAATTCTTGGAATCTGGTTTTTATGATATTATCTAAAGAAGTACAAGAATAACGCTTAAGTCATTTTATCCATGCACAGTAGCACAGATCTAGATTTTTATTTGACATCAACATCCAGTTTGATTTTAAATGCTGTTTGTATTCATCGATGTGACTCAAAATGTAATTTACAGAAGAGTGTTTGGGTTCCTGACTCAGCAGCAGTTGGTTCTTTATACTTTCATTCTACTGCTTTTTGATGGCAAATATTGTATATTTACGCCACTGAACTGATTTGATAGCTTTAGAAAGTAGTTACTTTGTAAATTGCATGTTGCCTCAGAGGCAAAATAACACTTATCTAAATAATCTTATCAATGCGGAAACAAAGAAAAACACTGATTCTGAAAATGAGAAAAATCCTGAATATTGAATCAGATAATCAGCTGATGGATAATTGACTGATGGATAGTATACAGTATACACATACACTACATATACATTACTTCTTTATACATCTGATGCTTTAGCTCCTTTGTTTGCCAGGAAGTTACTTTTAATACTCAAGTACACTTGATATCAGATACTATAACAGTTGTACTTGTACTATTTGTATAGGTGACTTAAGCACATTTACCAAAGTTAGACATATGCAAGCTATCTTTACTTTTCCTCAAGTATGACTTTTGGGTAAGTTTCCAGCAATGCCAAAGTGCAACATCCAAATTGTAAAAAGCTGCAATTTTTTGTTAAAAGGTACAAAGTGTCACAAACAGCATTATAATGAAATACTGCAGCGCTGCAGAGATGTCCTGGAATACATATCTTGATCACCAGATGTAGCAAAACATGTTTTGCTGGTACAACGAATGCTCATCTTAATGATGTGTGATATGTGTCGACACGTTTCAGAGAGTAGCACCACCTGGAACACAAACAGCACTTTATTTGTATTTCAACTTGTGGAACCTTTATCAGGTGTTTTTATCAATCTACATCAAAATCAAACAGGATATCAGAATAACCCAATGAAATGGCACTGTTTTCTGTGTGAACCGTAAAATGTGCAAATTTTTTAGCAAATTGGTATAGACAGGTCCAGGTTATTATGGCTTGTATTAACACTAACTGTGAAAGTCCCATCTTCGTGGTTCACGAGAGGCCAAATATTTTTCTTGGAAGGCAGGATTCGGCTCATGAGCTGCTGTCTTCGTCCACTATTAGACATGTGCATCCACACTTTAGCAGCTAAATCTGAAAACACATCTTTTTTACATTTTCTACAAAAATGACCTTTTCAGAAAAATATTCAGCATTGGATATAAATAAAAGTGCTGGTCTTGCATTTCATTGCAGACAAGGAAAACAGATTTTTCACATCAATGAAATACTGTAGACCTGCTCAGACATGTTTCAGGCTGTGTAACAGGGAACTGACTACTTTTGCTTTGAACCCCAGGGTAGGTGACAAGTTAAAGGGAGTCCAAAAACTCCTGAATTTGATTTTCTTAATTGTATACCTACTTATATGGAGACATATTATGGTTCTGAAATGTCCTGTTGACTACAATGCCTGACTTTCTCTTGGTATGTGTAGATTATGACCAAATTTTCATATTTGGGTGAACATATCCTTTAATCATCCTTTCACCCTGAGGTCAAGCAGCATACATTCAGTGACTACATATTCTCACACAAGGGATTTAGTCCTTGCTGGATAGGCCACTTTAAAGAATGTGGGGCCATAAGTTAACATTATACCAACTGCTCCAGGCATCACTATACGTACCTCTGGTTGGAACAATCTGAGTTCATGTTTTGTTTGTATCGTTTGTTATCAGTAGAGGACTAAATGTAGACGTTCAGAGGTAATGAACAGACCACGTTAAGAGCAGCAGAGGCTTATACACTGATACAGCAACAAAGCTGGGAGATACACACTGAACCATGCAGTGTTTGACTGCATGGCCGTTATAAGGTGTATACTGTCAGTGTAAAGAAACTGTGGTACACACATACACAGGTCCTTGGCAAAGGCTGCTGCGGTCGTCACAACGTATAGTTTAGTGACCTCTGCTGTCAAGACTGCACAAGTGCAGAGAGAAAGGCAGAGCTGCAGGGACAAAGATGCTTTCCCCTCGACGAAAATGTATTTCATGATTAGAGATCCAAAACTCAAATATGCTGTTGAAGAGATTCATTTTGATACACGTGACACAGTATCATTGTGTAGAAATCCACATATTATTTAATATTATTACTCCCTTTATGCAGAGCTCTGTGAAACATATTTTTACTGAAGTGGGTTATAAGAGGGATTTGTGGATAATCAATTAAGGAGTGAACATAAAGTTTGTTTTATTGCCTTTGTTAACAGCACAGACAGAATAATTAAACACCTCTTTAAAGGAGCAAGTGCATATGTTCATGTAAAACATGAAACCGGCAACAGTAGCGCTGTGTAATGAATAGTCACATATCAGAAACTAGGAACAGCAAACATGTCAGCTGAAGGGTGTGGATTGTGGATTTCAGACGTCTACGGGACTCGTGGGTGAGCAGGTAAAGGAGGAGGTTAGGGAAAAGCTGAAGATTTGGTCCAAACTAAATGAATGAATATGAAGAGAGAGAGAGAGGCAGTAATGAGACATAAGGTGTCGAGGTGAGAGAAAGCATCTCAAGTGTTAATGAAAATAAAGTTCTTTACAAAGAGTGCTTGATGCTGAATCTTTTATTGGATTATATATGGATTACCTTGATATCGATTACATTGATTAGATATGGATTATATTAATGTTGATTACATTGATTATATATAGATTACATTGATGTTGATTACATTGATTAGATATGGATTACACTGATGTTGATTATATTGATTATCTGCTGATAACATTGATGGACTGATTCAAGTAGCTTTATACTGACAGGTACTCAGGGAGAAGCCAGACACAAAATGAGCCTCTTTTTTGATTGCAGGAACAGGCATGGTGATGACACGCTTGAGAAAGCAACGACGCCTGGAACACAAAATCAACATCAGCATCATCAAGTTTTAAGTATTACATGATTCATGGATATTGAATTATATTGCATATTGTACTTGGCAATAATGCTAAAGTACTGGCAGCTGGGATCTTCAGTGCAGGTTCTCCGGCACGACTCAACGCCATCCGTCATAAAATTGCGAATGTCAGAATGTGGGAAATCAATTCCTACATAAGTCTTCTTGATCCAGTCTGTCAGCAGAGAGGAAGAGGGTCAGACTGCTGTTGCTGAGAGAAGCTCACGTTAAATATAAACAGAACATATATGTTGGTACAAACTTTAATTTGTTGAACTAGTGCATTGCCTGTAGTATGTATTCTTATGGAAAAGTGGGAGGTTAAGTAGCTTTTTCATGGATGGCCAAATGAGGCTGTGTTTGAAGGTGGGACGTCAGGGATATTTAGGTTTGTTGTGAAATTCGATATTCCAGGGTGTAAATGGCCGTTTTTGACTTTTTTTGATTTTGCCATCATATTTCACCTTAAAAACTATTTACCTTGCCTTGCTTGGTGTCGTTACTTTCAGCACAACCTCACATGTGTGACTGTACAGATATTTTTTCATTTTGACATACTGTATTAACACAATGGACCTAAAATCACAAAAAAACATAAAATCAGAGTAGGAAAAAGTTACATTTTTTACTGTAAAAAACCACAAATGTTTAACAAACCATTTTTATTACTTATAATGCAAATATAAATTGTTGTTTGCTAAATTTGTGCACAAGTGTTTGAAATGTATAAAGTTATATGTAACTGTTTACATTTAAATGCAGGCAGTGCCTCAGGCTCAGGCCTCCCTCAGCTCTCCTGCCTGCTCCACATTCAGCTTCTCATTGTTTTGACTCATTAAACAAAAAAATGACTCCACTACACACTAAACACACGACACCAAACACTACACAACACACTAACTATGCACTCCAAACATGTTATGTCACAAATCTATCAACTCTCAAAACTCGCCATCTCTATCACCGTCACTGCTGCTGTCACTCTTTCGCCGTCGTCCCTCCCACAACTTCCCCTGTTCCTCAGCAACCAAATCAAGTGTTTTGCCATGATTTTGTGATTGGTTGGTGTGGTGCCTTTTTCCACCAATAGGAACATGTTTTTTGCTTGCAAACACTTTTATTTACAGTAAATCCGGTTTTGGACGCGCCAGCGCGACCGTTGACTCAGGAGGTGGGCCGTGGGAGTGGGCTAGCAGGTAGCTACACACGAACATCCACAGATTCCGACTAGTGTTTGTGGTCCTCGCGTCTCCGGATCTCCTCAGACCCGAACAGACTCGGTCCGGGCTCGTTTAGTCTCATTAATCCACAACAGTCAGTTTAGATGCACAGAACGGGACCGAACCGCCGGCAAAATCCCGGTCCAGCTCGCACTGCTGCCGGTATAAATCCGCTTGTTTCTTAAGGTGTGTCGTGGGGGTGTTCTCTGCAGTGATTGGCTCTGGTGCGCACGTGGCTATGGTGGCTATGGTGGCTATGGTTGACAATGCTAGCAGAATTGGTAAAGCATTTATGAAATAATTTATTAACGGTATCATTGTAGTCCAAACAAATCCGACGTTGCACACCCTTAAACCACGCAGCAGCCATGTTGAAAATCTCAGGTCAGTCTGATCCTGATCGGCAGAGATATTTGAGGCACACACACACACACACACAGACACAGACAGACAGAGATTTCCTGCTTTTATAGAAAGATGATTTGTGTGTTACACACTGTTATTTGGCTGACAGAAACGTGTTGGTAACCCAGATGTGACTCCTGCTGCAGCAGTGCGGGTCATTTGATGTGGATTGCTCTTCAGGTAACATTTAAAGGTACAGCTGAAAACATTATGAGACATGGGTAAAGAATGTTAAGATAATACAAAGTAGAGACGAGAGTTTAAACCAATCAGCATTGTTACAGTGTTTAGATCCTATCACTCAACTTGCAGGGTCAAAGAAAAATTTAATATCTGAGCTTTCTCATGCCACATTGTAGTCTTGTATAATCTGATAGTATTTAATAGCTGGGTTGGAAAACTAATTTTAGAGAAGTATTTCATCACCCAGTAAAGCCTTAGTACTTAGTAGCTACATAGTTAGTAGATTTCAGTTTTCCATTAACTGTGCTTTTGATATCCTGACACCTACCAGCATAATGACAGTATTGTTTAAGTGAAGAGTAGCATATCACCGTTCACTTTTGACTTTGTTGGCTTCCTAGAGAATGCGTATGATTCGTTTAACACGCCAGCGAGCAAAGCCATAACAGAGTATGATTGTTTCGGTCTGCAGAACTTGACCTACAGACTGATAAAACTCTTTCCGTTGTTTGGCAACGTATCAGTGTGTAACCTAACCTGTGGTGGCTCCTGCCAAATCTCACAGGGTGGGTTACTGTAGTGATTATGGCTAAGGTGACTGAGGTTAATCTGGTAGCTCACTCGAGACATTGCATTGCACAACATATATTTTCTGGCATAAGACAAGAAACATAAGACAATAATTGGACCTTAGGCTGCACTATATACAGCTATAAACAGGAGATCATGTAAATGTTTTCAATAAAAGTACTTTGGCTCCAAAAAGCATTTCATTTGTATTTGAACATGACTGCAACAGCTGCAATGACAGCAGGTTAGGGACCCTCACCTGTTGTCACTGCTGCTGCTTTGTACAACACCAATGACAACACAGTCTACCTGACGTAAGAGAAGTAGGTGCAGAGAGGACGGACGGAGCAGAATGTCTGACAGTGTTCAGGAGAGACAGCAGGCAGAACATCGATGTCGGACCCGGGGATGTTTGTGTGTGGAAAAAGCTTGCCCTCACACGCTGTATGAAAGAAGCAGCACAGTGAGGAAACATTCACAACAGCAACAGAATGTTGCTAAAAACCATGTTCTTGCTGTTGAGTGTTTGATGACTTGTGGCAAAGTTTTGAGTGTGTTGTATCCTCTGGGAGAATCCAGATATTAGTGAAGCACTTCGTCTAATTGTAGGAATCCTTGGTATTTTCCGGCTGAATTTAAGGTGACATTGAAACCTAAACACAGAAAACAGACGGGAAACATCAGCAGGACTTCACTTGTTCATACAGTGTTATAGGCCACTCCCACTGACACTCCCCTTTTAGATAATTGACACCAACACCAAAACACACCTCCACAAACACACTTGACCTCCAGTCTCTTAGGACAAAAGCTGCGGCCGCCAAATAAATGAGGAACCTTTTATGGGCTGACCGATCAACAGAGTGACTACAGAGCCACTGGTTGCAGCCAATAAAAGTATCAAAAGAACTCCAGTATACAATAATGAACTCTGTTTACCTGTGCCTCACATGTGGGAAGCCTTTGTTAAAAAAAGCAAAGTACTGACAGTCAGGATCATGTGTGCAGGCTCTCTGACACTCCTCATGGTCTGCTGTGAACAAAGATTGATAAGTGCCCCCGTGGAAGACGACGTGATGATACACCCGAGGCAGACAAGGCTCTGGTGGAGAAAAAAGAAAGAATTAGGGAGAGTTTCACCATAAATCATCAATAATTAACATTACCACCTTGGTTGGATTTTTTTATGTGCCTACGTGGATCTGGGTAACAAGGTTTGAGAGAAAAGCCAGAGGTGATGCCCAGTGTAGGACGCTGATGTTTGGGCCGTCCGGAGGGAGTGGCCTTCAGGTAGCAGAAGAACTGTCTGGTGGAGAGAGAGGCAATTTACAACAAACAATTAATGTAAGTGGACAATGGTTTTATGGCAGCTGCAGTGATGGAATGTAACTGAGTACATTTACCAAATTACTGTACTCAAGTGCAATTCTGAAGTACTAATAATGTACTTTTACTTCACTCCATTTATTTGGTAAATTCAGTTACTGGTTATTCACCCCCAGTAAAGTAATGTTTAACAGTATATCTTTACTTTTACTCAAGTATGGCTTTGGGTACTGTAGTTAAGGAAAGGTTGTGTATTCTTTACTGTAACATAACTACAACACAAATATTAATCTTCATCAATATGGCTGGTGCATGATCATAGTGGGCCAACAACGCTGCCATCTTCCTTTTCTTATTGTACAACTCCTCAAGGAGCCGACAGAACAGCATTTCTCCCAGTGCTCCTGATGGCCAGTCTGAATAAATACATTAAACATCAATATTTCAGGTACAGAACCCAAAATGTCAGGAAATGGATTTAATTATAGTCACAATTATAATGTTAACTTGTAATAATACTGAATTCACTGGAGTGTAAAGTCAGATGTGGCCTATTTAAACAATCTACTAGTCTAAAGCACTAATAGTGGGTGAGAGGTGGGAGGGTGAAAAACTACGGAGCCCTGTAGGTGACATGGATAGGTTTTTTTTGTTATCTCGCGAGTGCGACTTACTATCTCGCGCACTAGCGAGATAGTAACGCGTAAGAGATAACTCGTACTCGTGAGACAGCAAGTAAGATACAGTGGCACTCAGGCTCAAATGATTGAATAAAGTGAACGTTGTGGTGTTAACTCAACAATGACGGGACGCTGGAATCATGAACAAGTGCCGTTTACGTTAACAACTTATACTATAAGTTCTCAGTAGCAGCGTCGTCAATCAATCAATCAATACCTTTATTTGTTCCCAAGGGGGCAATTTGTTTCACAACAATAATAGGAGCACACAAGTCCAAAAAACAACAAATACACATATACACAACATAAGAGTAGCAGTGTCGTATCACACATAGTCGCCATCTTGTTGCACTCTGAACTCTCTACGTACAGTGTGTTAACTGTGACCTGTCTTATACACCAGCGCCCCCTTGTGGTTAAAAGAGCAATTAGTGTCACTGTGAAAGCCGAGAGAATGTGGTCTGTGTGAGAATGTCGTGGAAAATTGAAGCTATTTCAGTAAATTTAGGTTTTCTGTCACAACTTTCACATGAATATGATTCTATATGCACCTGCATCCATTGCTAATCGTTTGTCCTGATTGTAGTTTTCACTGCTGCAAGGTTGTTTCAAAAATTAATTATAACCAAACTACTATTACCTTGACAACTCCTCCATCATCATGGCTAGCATAATAGCTATCAAAACAGCTATTATAATAGCTATTAAAACACCTGGACACTCATCGAGGATCACCAAAATACCTATTACATTTACCTCTTACCGTTACACAATAACAATAAGACACTTTATTAACTTTTATTAATTAATCAATGAATTAAAATTCTGAGATGGTCTCGATCCATGATAATAAGCCTGCATTTGGCCGACTGCACTGTGTAATTACGTTAAAATGCGCATGAATTAATATCTCGCACGTGCGAGAATTTAAGTCGCGCGCGAGATACAATAAGATGCGCGTGCGAGATAGTAAGTCGCTCAGGATCGGTCAGGATCTTTAATGATCTAATGTTCTATGTTCTTCTACAAATTCAAAAGGTGCACCTTTTATCTCGTGTCCAGTCAGGCCGAATAAAGGAGAAGAAGAGACAGGACGGGTGCTGCGTACAAAGCTGCTGACAGTGATCAGCATCAGGAGAGTAGACAGATGTTATGTCCGTTCCCGGAAAATCCACATCCACCTCATGCTGTGTTTTACAATCTGAAAAACTGGAAATGGAAACACCTTTACCTGTACAAATACAAAAACGCATGTAGTAAATACATTCTACTTTCATTAAAAGTCCTGTTGTTGCGGTCTATAGAGTGTGTATTACCTTGACTGAGGGAGAGGCTGCAGACGGAGAGCAGACCCAACAAATTCAAACATATCCCCATCTTCTCAGATTCCTGGAGCACAGGTGAAGCAGAAGAAGTGGTTCTATAATCCTAAATATGTACGATTTTCTTGCACAGTTCTTTGACACATTAGTGATTGGCTTGCAACAACCCCCACCCACCAACAGCGACCTTTAAGTGCAACACGCAAGGAAAACAAACTTACAGTCTCGATCCTATTCTGTTGATTTTTGTTAATTTTCCCTGCAGGAGAGCTGATTAAAAATTGAGCAAACGTCATGGGTGACTGGCCACATGCTCATCACACATCAAACCAAATATTGACAGTCATACAGTGAACTAAAGGTATATCAATAATCCATTTTAAAAGTGCAACACAAAGTCTGAACTAGCAGGTCTATTATCTGTTCCAGAGTCCAGATTAAAATCAACATTTGGATGTTGCTGCACATGTTATTGGAACTGTCATTTATCTGTGCTGACCTTTGGTAATGCTTTCACTTCACATTTACTTCCACCTGGTTGTATTTTTAATCCTCCAGAAAACACTCTACTACTGCGCTACATCTGCACTGCATACTGTGCTTACACATTCATTTTGATTTATATATCTTGGCAACTTCATCTAAACTGAAGTGGTGGAGAGACCAGGTAGATAAATCTAGTGTGTGACGAGATGATCTGACTCAGGTGCGCCACTCTGCTGCTGCTGCTGCCGCCACACCCACAGACACACACACAGGGAAGGAGCAGGTGAGGGAGAAAGGAGGGGGGAAAGGCAGAACACAGAAAACCAGAACAAATCAGACTGCCAAAGTAGCACCGTGACAGATACATATGTACGCTACTTTAAAATGGTGTCATTTCTGAGAAATGATCATTTGAATGTAACTCCAACACTTTAGGGGGAGGTATAACTGCTTAGTGCAGCTCATTATGTATTCTTTCCTGTAGCTGTTTTAGCTGTAGCCGTTAGAAAGTAGCTCAATTAGTGGTGGAGCTAAGTAGCCTCATTAGCTGATGAAGGTCTGTCCACGCCGCAGCATGACTAAAGGATCACAGGGTCAACAGGGCTCAGCCGTCTCCTAGTGGACATGGTGGTAACAACAGGTAGACAAATGCTAGCTTCAAGACCAAGTGTATCATATGGAGGTGATTTACAGCAGCTCCAAGGAGGACTATGACTATGACCAGGACGGCGGCGGTACTTAGCTGCCAAGGAGTGAGAGTGGGTCGAAATATGGAATATTTTCACATCTGACTTTGTATCAGATTTGATTGTGGAAAAACAGACCAACACTCTTCACTGTGGTAAGTTTTATTTCATTTATGTGGAGTTTAAATTAAAGTGAAACTCTCGCCAAAATACGACGCAGGGTCTTTCTGTGAATGTTCCCAAGTCAAACGTTTGTTTAAAAGCATAACTATGACAAAAGTCTGTATTTTTGTTTCACCTTGGTGATACTACAAGCAAAGTTTCATGTTGTGTCGATCCTTCTTAGTGTTTTAAAAATATTTTTTTTGATGCTAACATAGTACTTGGCAGTAGCAATCCATTGAAAATGATTTTAACCCAAAAACGAAAATATGGTCAATCTTAAAAGTGACGCTTTTGTCGTGATTATGCTTTTAAAGAACGTTTGACTCGGGTACATTCACAAACAGACCCTAGGTCGCATTTTGGCGAGAGTTTTGCTTTAAGTATCTATTAGGTGAATTAGGGAGGCAATTAAGCTTGTCTTAGATTAAGAGGCAAATTTAAAGTCAGATTGTATTTTTTATGTTTGAAGGAAGATATTAATTAAGTGTACCACTGATAATGTTAGTTCATCTTTCTAATATTTCAAACACAGATTCTGACCATGTCTTACAAATCGCCTCTTTAACATTACTGATTGGACTGTTGAACAAGAGATAATCTAAACTAATCATTACGTCCTACTGTGAGTGGGGATGCAACATTGCTCGAAGGCCTGAAACTGGCAAATCATCTGCAGACATAATGGTTTCATTTGCTTTGAACCCACCACCAGGGACTGAACTGCCCAGTAATGTTCAAATAAACTTTTCCAGTAACCCCGACTTTGATTTGTACAATGATTTGACTCCTGTCAGTCAAACCGGAGCTGCAGGTTCAAAGAGCAGCATGGCGACACACCGAAGGAGGTGAACAGCAGCAGTGGTTTCTTGGAGTAGAGTGGCCTCTGCTGTCAAAACTGTGAGGTGCAGAAATTAAGTTGGACGTTTTCACCTCAACAGTTTTGTATATGAAAAAAATAAAATAGCATTAACACTTTCTATGAAAGACTGTGAGGCTTACAGTCAAACATCTTGGTGTAGAAACAGCCAATACCAGTGCTCCCTGTTGAATTCACCTCTGTTCAACAGATTCCAGTCAAAAATGGACTTAAAGAGGGCTCAGCGGATTCTTTACTTCAAATGAATACAGAACACAACTTAGCTGTAAGTCAGTTTTTATTGCTTTTGTTTACGGCACGATCTGCAGTTTCACTCTCAACCAAATTGTGTTAGGAAATCAAAAACCACAGTAAAAGCAAATGCAAATTTCTTTAAAATGCTGCCAGCTGCAGTAGTGCAATTCAAGGAGTGGTTACATATTTTACAACAGGAACTGTTCCAGTGTGTCAGCATGTCAGATGTCTTTCAGCATATCTTGACTCTGTGGGTTCTCCAGCCAGGTTGGAGGCCAGCTGGCTTTGATGCTGGGTCTGTCCTTCAGACGGTTATAGTAGGCTGCCAGTTTAGGGTAACGCTCCTCGCATAACCTACAGGATGGAGAAAAGTTAATAATGTATCCAAGTTAATGCTTTGCGAATGTTTGCCCCCGTGCCCTAACATTTGTTTCGTCAAGAAGCTTTAAATCATTTAATTCACATACCCAAAGTGGTAGAGATAGCAGATGCTTGGATAAACGCACACATCAGCCAGTGAAAACGTCTTTCCAGACAGGAAACCGCCAGAAGTCTAGAAGACAGAAAAAAAGGGAGATATGACCACATTCATGTACTGGTGGGCAGATATGACAACCAGGATTCTCATGTCTGCTGCACGCATTTCTTTCACCATTAACCGTTAGCTGTGATGAATGCTTGAAGCGGTAAAATCCAATAAAACGAGGTGTGTCTTATGTGAATTGTGTTGTGATACAATTTGGCAGTGGGTCACATGACATGGAAGCTGTTGGGAAAAAAAGCCATTGTCTTATAATATTTATGTAAAATAAATATGCAACACATTAGCGATCAAAAATAAGTGTGCTCCATGAAATCACTTATTATATTTGTCACCAATATCAAGTCAATCTGAAGAATTAATGTTTTTGTGTGAACCAAACAATAGGGTAAATTATTGATGGTCCCTAAATCAGCAAGGTTCTTGGGAGGCGAGCTAACCTTCCTCCTGCTGCCAACACTGCATGAGACTGAGTAAGAGACACCGCTGGGTGTCTCTGGAGTAAATGTCTGTTGGATATCCAAACAAAATCTAACTTCACTGTGGTCCAAAAGGTCCTTTGCTAGCAGCGTAACCATGAACAATCCCCTGGCCCCACGCACACAGTCCAAACCGCTAGCTCCACGGCTAACTGAGCTACCAACCTCATGGCAGCTACAGCTAACAGCAGTTAGAACTCTGGTGATATGCTGCCCCCATTTGTTTTGAATATGAATTTAACAGGTGACCAATTCTTACATATTGCAGCAGGAATAATTCAACATTTTGGGAAACACTGTTACTTTCTTGCAGAGAGCTTGATGAGAAGATTGATACCATTCATGTCGGTTGTAGCAAGTTAGCTTAGCTTAACAAGAAGTCTGGAAACAGCTGGTCTGGCTGCACATAGTTAATTGGCCAAAGGTGGCTTCATATTTCCTGTGTATGCAAGTGGTATCAATCTCCTCATCAAATCCTCAGAAAGAGAGCAAACAAGATTGTAATCCAAAATGATCATGCTGGTCAAGTCTTAGACTTGGATTTGCACTGTTAGTTCAACAACTCCTGATCATGTGTAACTTAAGTTTAAAACCTTTCTCTGCATTTATGTAGCTTGTCTTTTTATTCATTTATTTATTTATTCATTTATTGTCTTGAGGGTACAGTATTTGATCATCTTCAAGCTTACCTTCTCCAGGTAACCCTCCCACATCTTGATCTCAGCAGTCAGACTCTCTCTGTTCCTCTTCACAGCAGAGTCGTGTCTCTCTCCCTCTGGGAACTTCCAGTTGTAGTAGATGACATCCGCTGATAAATGTCAAAACAGATTTTTAGTCATGAAACAGCCACTCCCCTTGTGAGCCAGTTGGCTCTGTGTCTCCTGCAGCACATGGGAGTCAGTCAGAGAATTGTGCAGCATCAGTGAAGACGGAAGAAGTGGGTTATATAAAGTTTGAAGCAGCCTATTCAGAACAACTGTAGTCACTTAACATCTTGTATTCCATTTATGCACACGTTGATGGTAATTATTAGAAAAGCGGCTCTCAATGATGTGAGTCGTCTCATGACTTGAGCTTTGCATGCAAGCTGGCTTGAGCATGTGATGCTTTTGTGGGATTAACATTTGACCTACAACATCACTCCCTGTTTTAAGGGATGCACCACATAGACCTGATGCTCGGTGCCATGGCTCAATTATGTGAATGCACAGCTCATTAGTGTATGGGAGTTGTTTTGAACAACTCGGGTCTCTTGAGGAGGGGGCAGTTGCTAAGAGCAATGTAGCTCAAAGTCCCTGATGGCAGATTTCTAAATCAGATGAGTCATGAAGCCATTAACTAAAACTTAACATCCAAGTTGCCAAGGTGTTGCAAATATATCATTAATATGCATGACTTATGGGGTCAGTGTTTGTAGCATTCAAGGTTAACATACCCATTTTCTGGTTTAGTGTGAGACCCTCAAACATGCGCTGGTACATCATTGCCAGTTCAGCGGGGCAGTCAGGGATCAGCTTGTTTCCCTGGGACTTGAACTGGTTCTGTTGTTGGAGACATGAAAAGAGAAACTATTGTGAACAGCTGCATGGAGCTCCGGTTTACTTTCCTCAGAGGTGTAGGGTGTATGTTTGTCTAGGAGGCATTGTTAAACACAGGTCACAAGGAGCCCTCTAATTATTAACTCCTTGGTGGCAGCATCGACTATTATCTACAGCTAATCTCTTACCTCCAGGTACAGGCAGGCAGCGTAGGACTCATTCAGGACCTTGTCTCCATGTTTGAAGGCAGGAAGCTTTAACAAAGAAAGAGTGGAATGAAAAGTTCACGTTTGACTATTATTTTTGTCACTAAAACAAAAAAAAAAATTGTGTGCGCCAGGACGGAGGCTGACACAGTGAGATGATAATGTATTATTTATAGGTAATGGTTAACTAACCTGTCCCCTGGGGTTCATCTTCATGACTTCTGCAGACTTGTGCTCCATTTTCTCAAAAGCAAGCAGTTTTTGGTTGTAGCCCTGCAGGTTCTTCTCCTCCAGAGCGATCATCACCCTCCAGCAGGGAGGAGAGCCGGAGCCCCACAGCAGAGTCATGTCCTTGGCCATGGTTTCAGAGTGAAGTGTTAAGCTTGATGGCGGCTGAAATTGTGAGTGGTGGATGAAGTGGGGAATGAAGTTGGAATGTGGCAGACGCCTGTTATATAACGAGCCATGACTGACTGTTCGCAGCCTGATTGGTGCAAGTAAGCCCCATCCCATTTTTGTGTTATCACCCAGGATCTGTAACTCAAGACGGCTGCGATAGCTCACACCCTTTCCTCGCATGGCCACCCCTCTTCTTCCCTGTGTGTTAACTCAGAGCAGCACTACTTCATATTAAAAGTCTGCAAATGTATTACTTTTGCATTATTACATCTCTAGCTGTTGGAATCAAGAGGCATTAGCAGAGTCAAACGTGGAGGAGTGACTTCTCTTGCTTTGCATTATTACTCTCTGATCTCAGACGCATGTCATGAGTCCAACACATTAATGATGCAATTTTGTGCACTGATGGTTACTTATAGTAACAGGTAACAACAAGTTAGACCTACATTAGTTTTAATGGTGAAAATAAATAAGACAAACATAAATAGGATAACAGTAGGTGTACAGTGCTATGATCCCTCAGTGACTTAAAGGTGCAATTTGTACCAACTGTTGTTTAAAACATTACACAATGAATATCAGCAATATGCATAGAAATAGCAGTTTTTGTTACATCAAAGACGTCTGCGTATTGTGTTGCAGATGTGTCTACTAAGGATAGCATGCTAACCAGCTAGCTTCAGTTTGTCCCGTCTTGTCATACCACCTCAAGCTCCCAGTCTGGACCACTAGCTGCGTGGGTAACTGAGCTAATTGGCTAATAGCGAGCAGCACTTTGCCATTTAGATTTCTTTCTGGTGACCTTAGACAGGATGCGAATTCTTACTGCACCTGACGTGTGTAGTAGTTGTCATTACAGAGTTCATGAGGATTTTGTCACTGCGGTAATTATATATGCGCCTTCATGTAAGCACAGCATTCCAAAAAACATTACTTATATAATCTGTATCCTTGTAAACCTATGTCAGTGTTATCTTAGTTAATTGTGTTATCTTAAACTGTTCTTACAGTGATCCAATGATTTCCTGTTGCAAGTTCACAGCGTCCTGATAGTGGCTGTTGAAGACTCACAGTGACTCAGCACTTCTCACTCACCCTTGCACACACAGAGAGCTGGCACAGTCACTCAAATTAAACAATCAAATCTCCACTGAAAGTAATAGACACCACCTATGTAATGTATACCTACGCTCGAGAGTGACACTGAAGGCGGCTGCGAGTAGAAAAATTGAGCACCCTTTATTCACATTGTTCACATACAATTTGCACTTTCTTTGTTCCTCTTTCTGCGAGTCTGTCCCTGCACTCTGGATGTTGTGCCCTTGAATAGCTGCCCGAATCAACACTTCAGTTAAGTAATCCATGTGTGTGGCAATAAACCACATTTCTGTCATGTATCTGATGCAGTTTGCAGTCCCTGTCTTGTCTCTTTTCTGGGTGCAGCTGTGCTCAAAAGAACAACTTGCATGAAATTCTTCAGGAATCATATGAAAACCATGTGGGTGGTGCTGCTGAACCCTGTTCCCTCCAGCGAAACATTCAACTGCTGACCAAGATTATTTTAGGTTTCAGAAAAGTTTGCCCAAAGAAAAACTAATGCAATAATTTCCCCACATTTCAAGGACAAGTCAAAATGTAGTGCTTTAAGTTGGCAGCGATCTTTGTGTCTTCGTATCTGGTCCCTGTCTTTGTTCAGTTTGAGCACTGGGAAACTGTTTATCAGATTGACTTTGCAGAACTAGCATGACAATCATTTTATCTGTTGACAAAGCATGTTGAAAAAGAAGAAAAGCATCGGTGACCATGGTATAACTGGTTTTAAAACACAGTGCTGGCTGACAGACTAGTTTCTGCTCTACATGCATGATTTGACGTGTTGAAAACAATTCATCATGATGGTTTGAACACCTTACATGACCTGTGTGCACACAGTGGCTATGCAAAAGAAGCCTGCTCACGGCAGGCCGCTCTATGTAAATAAAGATTGAATGGCTGTCCTTTTTAATGCAGAGACTCTGCAGCAAGTATTAATCATCTGATACCTATCGATACATTTCAACAGTTATATGTGACCAATTTCTTTCAGATCTGGTGTTTTGTTAAGTCAAACTTTCATCCACTTTCCCACTATTTTTTTTTTAACAAACATTTGGTTGTGTAGGCTCATTCTCTGCATGTGATCATTTATTTATGATGGAGGGTAACTCCACTAATTTGTGTTTACAGGTCCTGGGGAATACTACTGCATGTGTGGATAAGGTAGTATGACTGAATGCCTTTTTGTGGCTCCACAGGAAGCTGCATGTAATCTGATAAGTTCCATTCAGTGATGTCACCAGAGAAACATCCACAACATTCAACAGGTTGTATTGGAGAAAAGGGCCAGGGAACAGGATGTGACTTTACAGAAGTCTGAACCTGACCTCAAAAGCATTTAAAATTGACTTCTACCTGGTTGTATTTCCAATCCCCCAGAAAAAACACTTTATGCTTTTACTACTGCACTACTTGTACATCTGCACTGCATGCTGTGCTTACACATTCATTCTGTTTTCTTGCTTTATATATCTTGGCAACTTCATTTACTAACTTCAAATGAAGTGGTGGACGGACCAGGTAGATAAAGCCAGTGGGTGACGAGATGATCTGACTCAGGTGCGCCACTCTGCTGCTGCCATGCCAACAGACACACACACACACACACACACACACACACACACACACACACACACACACACACACACACACACACACACACAGGGAAGGAGCAGGTGAGGGAGAAAGGAGGGGGGAAAGGCAGAACACAGAAAACAAGAAAAACCAGGCTGCCAAAGTAGCACCGTGACAGATACATATGCATGCCAGTTTTAAAGGTGTAATTTGTGAGAAATGGTAAGAATTTCAATGTAGCTCCAAAGCTCTAGGGGCAGTATAACTGCTTAGTGCAGCTCACTCTGTATTCTTTCATGTGGCTGTCTTAGCTGTAGCTGTTAGTAAGTAGCTCAATTAGCTGTGGAGCTAAGTAGCTTCATTAGCTGCTGAAGGTCTGTCCATGCCGCAGCATGACTTAGGGAGTCACAGGAGTCAACAGGGCTCAGCCCCCTCCTAGTGGACATGGCAGTAACACCAGGCAGACAGATGCCAGCTTCAAGACCGGGGCCCGTATTCACAAAGAATCTTAAGGCTAAAAGTAGCTCCTAACAGGCAAATTTAGGAGCAACTTCTAAAAATAATGGGCGTGTCAGTCGTAACTTTAGGACTCCTAATTTTTGAAAATAAGAGTTATTCACAAAACATTTTAAGCCTAAAAGTAGCACCTAAGTCTGGGAGACCTTACAAGTAGTCCAGAGGACTCCTAACTCGCTAAGACCTGGTCACAGCTGAATGTTTTGGAGACACTAAATGACAGGGAATTATTAAAACGATGTCGGATGGACCGCAAAGGGACTGAAGTTGTGGTTGAGTTGGTAAGGAGCGCAATAACGTCCACAATCAACCGATACAATCCAATAACACCGGAGTTAAAATGTTTGGCAACACTCCGGTATTTGGCTGCAGGGGAAAATGCAGCTCTTCGCACAGGACTAGTATTACCTGGGGACCTCAAGTGATTTAGAAATCATCCCACCATGTCTGTGTTTCGTGCAGTGCATTCGCACAGGATAAGCGAAGTGTGTGTTTAAACTTTAATTTACTGACATTATCCTCCGGGTCGATCGCACCGGAGCCCTTACTGGAGCAGCACAACGGTTAGATATGGATATTTTTTATATAATAACTGGTGAGCCTGTTGAAAGATCGAAAAGTGTTCCTTACCTTATGCTGCCATGCATGTAATCCATCTAATCATCTTTCGAGATTTCGCTCTTCTGATGAGCCTCCTGTCCTGAATTTGCACCCAAAATGCTGTCAAAACTTTCATTTATAATTCCCAACGCAGCCTCCGTAACTCTCGACTGGGAAAAAGGCAGAAAAAAGGTGTGGAAAACACAAAAAACCTTAAGAAAAACAAAAAACGAACCCAAATCACAGAGATGGCGATTCGCACGGGACTAATATTATCAAATGACCTCCATGGTTGGTGAAATATGGAAATAATTTGCGGTGGAATTTTAACTTTACAAATTACAGACATTGCAGATTCACACGGGATTAAGATCAGAGACGACCTCCGCAATTATTGCAAATTACTGGAGGTCCCCAGGTAATACTAGTCCCGTGCGAAATGTCAATCGGAAAAAGTTGCATCATTCCATCAATACACAAAGTGTCATTGACGCATGTTACAATATACTGGACATTGTTGCGAAATGGCCCGGATCAACACACGATTCCCAAGCTTTTCGAGCAAATGCCGCTTTTATTGAGAATTCACCGTTCACACAATCTTCAAATTTTGTCATTTTTG
>CAEMYA010002140.1:5766024-5810111 GCA_903131615.1 Diplodus sargus | reverse complement strand
CTTTATTCTTTATCTTGTCATGGGCTTGTGGGCAATTTCCTTATTTTCACTTCATGCATTGCGTAGCCTGAATGACTTTTCAATGGGCTGCCCTGTCACTCAACAACCAATCACCGTTGTTACCGCTTCTAAGTGCGTCCTTATAAAATGATGTCATCCATAGCAACAGAGAGTTACTCCTAGTTTAGGAGTTCAATGTTTTCATAACTAAAAGTAGGTCTCAGCGGCTTTGTGAATTACTTTTAAGAAACGACTCCTACATAAAAACTTTTAGTCCGATTTAGGAGTACTCCTAACGTTAAGATAAAAGTCTTTGTGAATACGGGCCCAGGGGTATAGTATGGAGGTGATTTACAGCGGCTCCAAAGAGGACTATGGCTATGACCAGGACGGCGGCGGTACTTAGCTGCCAAGGACTGAGAGTGGGTAGGATATTAGCAGAAACGGCACGTAGAGCTGGAATATTTTTACATCTTACTTTGAGAATTGAGGATTTATTTAAACCAAATCAGATTTGATTGTGGAAAAAAAAAAATCAAGACTGTTGGTTGGCTGTGGTAAGTTTTATTTCATTCATGTGGAGTTAAAATTAAGTGTGTATTAGACGAATTAGGGAGGCAATTAAGGCTGTCTTAGATCAAGAGGCAAACTTAAAATCAGGCTCTATTTTATGTTTAGTCAGGAAAATGTTAATTAAGTCTCCACTGATAAAGTTTGTTCATCTTTTTAATATTTCAAACACAAATTCTGACCATGTCTTAAAAATCACCCCTTTAACATTACTGATTGGACTGTTGAACAAGAGATAATCTAAACTAATCATTACATCCTACTGTGAGTGGGGATGCAATATTGTTCAAAGGCCTGAAACTGGAAAATCGTCTGCAGATATAATGGTTTCATTTGCTTTGAACCCACCACCAGGGACTGAACTGCCCAGTAATGTTAAAATAGACTTTTCTGGTAACCCAGACTTTGATTTGTACAATGATTGACTCCTGTCAGTCAAACCAGAGCTGCAGGTTCAAAGAGAAGCATGGTGACACACCAAAGGATGTAAACAGCAGCAGTGGGTTCTTGGAGTAGAGTGGCCTCTGCTGTCAAAACTGTGAGGTGCAGAAATTAAGTTGGACGTTTTCACCTCAACAGTTTTGTATATGAAAAAAATAAAATAGCATTAACACTTTCTATGAAAGACTGTGATGCTTACAGTCAAACATCTTGGTGTAGAAACAGCCAATACCATTGCTCCCTGTTGAATTCACCTCTGTTCAACAGATTCCAGTCAAAAATGGACTTAAAGAGGGCTCAGTGGATTCTCTACTTTAAATGAATACAGAACACAACTTAGCTGTAAGTCAGTTTTTATTGCTTTTGTTTACGGCACGATCTGCAGTTTCACTCTCAACCAAATTGTGTTAGGAAATCAAAAACCACAGTAAAAGCAAATGCAAATTTCTTTAAAACGCTGCCAGCTGCAGTAGTGCAATACAAGGAGTGGTTACATATTTTACAACAGGAACTGCTCCAGTGTGTCAGCATCTCAGATGTCTTTCATTATATCTTCACCCTGTGGGTTCTCCAACCAGGTTGGAGGCCAGCTGGCTTTGATGCTGGGTCTGTCCTTCAGACGGTTACAGTAGGCTGCCAGTGTAGGGTAACACTCCTCGCGTAACCTAGAGAGTGGAGAAAAGTTAGTAATGTATCCAAGTTAATGCTTTGCGAATGTTCGCCCCCATGCCCCAACATTTGTTTCGTCAAGAAGCTTTTAGTCATTTAATCCACATACCCAAAACGGAAAAGTGTAAAGATGGTTGGGTAAACGCACGCATCAGCCAGTGAAAACGTCTTTCCAGCCAGGAAATCACCGGAAGTCTAGAAGACAGAAAATATGGAGATATGACCACATTCATGTACTGGTGGGCTGATTTGACAACCAGGATTCTCATGTCAGCTGCACACATTGCTTTCTCTATTAAAAAGGGATGTCCCGATCAGGTTTTTTTTACCCCGATCCCGATCCGAGTCCTTTAATATTTACTATCTGCCGACACCAAGCCCCAATCCGATACTCAGCCTTAACTAATATTTTCCTGGACAATACAGATGCATTTTATTTTGTATATTTGCATTTTATTAAAGTATATACTTTCATATGATTCTTTCTTATTCTGCATAATGCTATTCCAACATTGGCCTCCACCTCCCTTGTGTTGGCAGTTGAGTCTGTGACGCTGCGCTGTGACAGCAGACCCTTGTGTAAAGCCAGCTGAAGTGTGTGAGACGCAGGCTACGCTTGGTATATATATCGTTTAAGTATCACCGCCTGATCCAGAAGAAGTTGAATTAGTTGAAGAATCAGAACTTGAGAACCACCATTCAAAACCACGAAGAAAAAGTCTTTTTCAAGACTATCCTCATGTGATGAAGAACGTTGCAGTAATTGTCTGAATTAGAAGCCATACAAGTAGTCTCCAACGAAGAGACTTTGTGTGGAGAACCGATGGATCTGTGCAAGGAAATCACTGCTTCAAAATATGAGATTGAATATAGATAGATTTTGAAAATGAATAAATTGATTTGAAATTGATTTGATCTGTTCAAGCTAAACTTGACCAGTCGGACTTGACCAATTTCCTCCGCATTAGCCAAATATATTAACAACGGAGGTGGTGCCCCATTTACGAGTGTATAATTAATCACCAGTGATTAATTACCTTTATTATCAAGTAGTGTATCTCCTACAAAGGCATTTCAAGACAACGCATGCTAATTTCGATGCTACTTTCCCATCGGGCTCTGCTGTTCGGAGGCAGTCGATAACAGGGCTTACATCTTGTTATGAGCAAAGATGTCGCATTTTGTTTCGGTCTGTACGAATCAAGAGAGAGCAACTGTGGCATCGTTACGAGTGGCATGGATATTGGGCAAAAAGAAAAAGGTGTTTACAGACTCATAGACAGTCAAGGAGTGTATGCTGGCATCCAATGAGGAGGTGGTAACAGATGAGAAAACCCGAAAAAGCCATATGGATTCGATCAAGCAAATTCCAAGTTCTGACACGTCAAATATGAGGAGAGTCGAGTCTATGTGCGATATTTTGATGGGGAATATTTCTGTGAGGATCTGCTTGGACTAATTTCCATGGAGGGGCACACTACTGGTGAGATTCTCCTCACCAAAATTGCTTCATTCTTTGAGGAGAACAACTTGGATTTGGTGTCAACATGTTGGTGACGGATTGTGCGCCCTCGATGGAGGGTAGGGATCAGGGGCTCGCCGGGAGGATGGCAGCCGCGGCTCCCCAGGTAAGACCTCTACACTGCCTTATCTACCAAACCCTCCTGTGTGCCAAGCTCAGTGGTGAGGTAAAAGAGACCATGAACTCTGTCATGGCAATTATAAACTATATCCGCTGTACCTCCAGTTTACAGCACCGCCTTTTCCGCAAGCTGTTGACCGACTTGTCTGCAGAATATAAAGATTTGCTCATTCGCAATGACATTAGATGGCTTAGCAAAGGAAATGCTTTGAAACATTCCCGTGAACGAAGAGAGGAATTGAAGTTGTTTGTTAGTTAAATGAATTAAATTCTAAACAACTGATATGGCTCACCTAAACTGAGTGGTGAGTTGGTGGAGATGCATTTGATGTTGCCTGTCACTCAGATAAGTGCAATCTTAAATCATAAATCTGTGACATGGCTGGCCTAGACTAATGGTGTCTGATTTATATTAAAAATTGCCAAAAGTGAGTACAGTAGTAGTCCATGTGTGGATTTATGGGGCAGTCTATTTTATTCTTTTAAAAGGAAAAGAAGTGTGAGTTGTATTCAGTTACCAATTAGCTGCATTTCTGTTTTTAGCCAGTGGAGAAGGGGAACAGTTTGATGTTTCTGAGAATTATTTCCCTCTTTAATTGTAATGCTGAAATGTATCTCCTCACCGTCAATTGAGGATAACAAGCTGTAAAGTTGTGTTGGTACAGTTATGTGCAATTAACTGGATGTTTTCTGTTAGTTAATTGTATTTCTATAATTGTCTGTGTCTCTGATTTTTCAACATTGTATTGCCATTTGAATGTAACAATGCCTTGGGCATATGTGTCTTAGAGCATCACAATGTGCATATGTTGTTCTGCATTTACAAAATAGAATATATTGACTCCTTCAGTATGTTGTTGTAATTTTTTTATTTGTTACTATAATTACTCATATTCTCCGGCCCCTACTTTGCCCTCCTGTCCAGGAGTGTGGCAAAGGCTGTTATATGTTTGCCACATCTGTTGAGACAAAGATCCTGTGGTACTGTGCCAAATATTGCTATTATGGTGGGGTTTTTTATAAATGTTTCTACCATCTCTGAAAAAATTAAACTATAGCTTGCCAAAAGTCTGTTGATTTAGGGCAGAGTCAAAACACATGTGATGAAGTGGCAGGTGTTGTTCTACAGTGATCACAGTTATGGTTGAAATTTGGTGGAAATTTAGACAATCTTGCTTTAGACCAATGCAGTCTATGCACACGTCGATGAGTGCTTATAACTTATCTAATATTGCTTGCCATATGTCTTCAGAAAGTTTTAGATCTAATTCTTCCTTAATTGTCTTTTTAAACGTGCCAGGGATTCTAAATTGTAAGAGTTGAGTGAAGTATAGATTTGTCCAATATTTTAGAGTTGTAACTGAGCTCTAAAACCGATTCTGGGAGAGAACTGGATGATAATGATGGAAAGTTGGCTGAATAAGATAATACAAAGCTGTGAAGTTAAAAGCATTAGAAAAAATGAGAGTTAGGGGTTTTAAATTTAAATCTCAGCTGCTCAAATAATGCAAAACTATCATCAACTTGTAAGTCCTTTAATGTGACCAAACCGCTTTTGGTCCAAACACTGAATGATCCATCTGTAATAGAGGGTTTAAACATATTGTATTGTTGTTTAAATCGTTGAGAGAAAATGCTTGTTTTTCTTCATGGGTTCTTCTCATTTATTTTATCTTATGTCTAAAGGGATAGGTAAACATTGGAACAGATATACAAATCTAAGTAGCACATTAATTTTATTGGTGTAAGTTCCAACGTTCAAAGTCCTGTTTCAGAGATTCTATTTGTGGAAGGAACTTGGTTTTATAAAGGTGTTTAAAATGATGAGTGATGCCAATTCCGAAATATTTCAATGTATTTTTACTCATTTTAAAGGGTCATGAACTTAACATACTCTGTTCGGCTGCAGGTTTTTTTTTTTTTTTTATATATATATTTATTTGTAACCTGATATCCTTCCGAATGTATCTCGTAAGGTTACTGTTCTCGGCACGCTGCTTAGCGGGTCGGATAGGTATGAGTATATCATCTGCATAAAGGGATACTTATATGTTTAGAATTCCCACTCCCACTATACCTTTAATTGCAATGTCGCCACGAAGTGCAATCGCTGAAGGACATTCATTAGTCTGTGTATATTAGAAAAGGAATGATGGCTTTTGATAAGTCCTGTTTGATCATCAGCAATGATAGAGGGCAAAAATGTTTCCAAATGGTGGCCTAACATTTTCCCCTCTTATTTATTATCAATGCCTACAGTTTGAAGAGTTAATCTTTGCTAAAATAGATCAGGTGATGAAGACTGGGCCAATGTTACATCAAGTTGTAGTATATCTTTTTATTATTGTTTTATTTTTAGTAATAAGAATTGCAGCTCTCCGAGATTTTGATTTAAAAATGGAATGATATGATTGACCGACCCATCCTGCCTAAATGTCTAAAATGATCAATGGTTTAAAGATTTAACATTCCAGCTCACAAAGGTGACCTGACAACCACCTGGTTTGTTCACATTAGCGTTTAGGTGTGGTCTAACCATATTCTGTTATAGGGGACATACATTTAACTATATAGTAATATATGATGGACCTCATTAACAGTACAAAGATAAACCCCTCTACTAAAACATTAACAGATGAGACAAAAAAGGGAAAAATCAAAAAAGAAGATTTCCGTGCAGTGTTCTCCCATCCCCAGTCACCAATGGGAACGTAATGAAATAAAGGTGTAAAAAAAAAGGTGGCCTGCCTCCCCACGACAGTCCATGCCTTTCTTTATTCCACTTTCACCAGTGTTCATGCGTGATGTTCGCTTACTGGAGAAAATGAATGGAAAAGGCAGGGAGAACAGTCCACTATGCATGCTATGAGTGTGAGGTCCATAATACACTGAGACAGATCTATAATTTTTAGAGGATGTTTGCCTTCACATAAGCCATAGCCTCGGCCGCATCATGAAACTGTCTCGTTGTGTGTGATCCGGAGCCAGGCTGGATGAAGTATCCCATACTGGATGCCGTCCCGTCCTCGAAGCAGTTTCCTGACATCATTAAATGCCAATCTCACCCGGGCCACACTCTGTGGCTAGTTGGGGAAGATGAAGATGGTGGACCTGTTGTGCTGCATTGGACCAGCCTATCTGGTCTGGCATAGGACCTCCATGATGCAGTTCAACAATTCCTGATCACGTGCCACTTCAGTTTAAAACCTTCCTCTGCATTTCTGTAGCGTGTCTTTTTATTTATTTATTCATTTATTGTCTTGAGGGTACAGTATTTGATAATCTTCAGGCTTACCTGCTCCAGGTAACCCTCCCACAGCTTGATCTCAGCAGTCAGACTCTCTCTGGTCCTCGTCAAAGCAGAGTCGTGTCTCTCTCCCTCTGGGACCCTCCAGTAGTAGGTAATGACATCAACTGAAAAATGTCGAAACAGATTGTTAGTCATTAAACAGCCACTCCCACATTCATTGGCCAATTGGCTCTGTGTCTCCTGCAGCATATGGTGGATACAGTGAGAGAATTGTGTATCAGTGAAGACAGAAGAAGTGGGTCATATAAAGTTTGAAGCAGCCTATTCGGAACAACTGTAGTCACTTGACATCTTGTATTCCATTTATGAACATGTTGATGGTAATTACTGGAAAAGCGGCTCTCTTCTTTTTGCATCCCTCCTCAAACAATGAAGTGAGCCGTTGGATGCAAGCTTCACTCATCACTCCCTGTTTTAAGGGATGCACCACATAGACCTGATGCTCGGTGCCATGGCTCAATTATGTCAAAGCACAGCTCATTAGTGCATGGGAGTTGTTTTGAACAACTCGGGTCTCTTGAAGAGGGGGCAGTTGCTAAGAGCAATGTAGCTCAAAGTCCCCGAAGGCAGATTTCTAAATCAGATGAGTCATGAGGCCATTAGATAAAACTTAACAACATCTAAGTTGCTCAGGTGTTGTAATTATATCATTTATATGCACGACTCACACGTCAATGTGTGTACCGTCAGGGTTAACATACTCATTTTCTGGTGAAGTGTAAGACCCTCTAACATGCGCTGGTACATCATTGCAAGTTCAGCGGGGCAGTCAGGGATCAGCTTGTTTCCCTTGGACTTGAACTGGTTCTGTTGTTGGAGAGATGAAAAGAGAAACTATTGTGAACAGCTGCATGGAGCTCCGGTTTACTTTCCTCAGCCATGTAGGGTGTATGTTTGTCTAGGAGGCATTGTTAAACACAGATCAAAAGGATCAAATTATTAACTCCTTGGTGGCAGCATCAAATATTATCTACAGCTAATCTCTTACCTCCAGGTACAGGCAGGCAGATTAGGACTCATTCAGGACATTGTCTCCATGTTTGAAGGCAGGAAGCTTTAACAAAGAAAGAGTGGAATGAAAAGTTTCCGTCTATAATTTTTGTCACTAAAACAAATATAAAATTGTCTGCGTCAGGAAACGCAGGCTGACACTAACCTGCCCCCTGGGGTTCATCTTCATGACTTCCTCGGACTTGTGCTCCATTTTCTCAAAAGAAAACTGTTTTTGGTTGTAGCCCTTCAGGTTCTTCTCCTCCAGAGCGATCATCACCCTCCAGCAGGGAGGAGAGCCGGAGCCCCACAGCAGAGTCATGTCCTTGGCCATGGTTTCAGAGTGAAGTGTTAAGCCTGACGGTGGCTGAAACTGTGACTGGTGGAAGAAGTGGGGAGTGAAGCTGGAATATGGAATGTGGAATTTGAAGCCTGTTATATAACGAGCCCTGACTGACTGTTTGTGACCTGATTGGTGCAAGTAAGCCCCATCCCATGTTTATCTTGTCACCCAGGATCTGCAGTACTACTTCATATTAAAAGTCTGCAAATGTATTACTTCTGCATTATTATACCTCTAGCTGTTGAAATCAAGAGGCATTAGTAGAGTCAAACGTGGAGGAGTGACTTCTCTTGCTTTGCATTATTACTCTTTGATCTCAGATGTGCATATCATGAGTCCAACACATTAATAATACAATTTTGTGCACTGATGGTTACTTATAGAAACAGGTAACAACATGCACAGAGATGTATAAGTGTCATGGTGAGAATAAATGATAAAACAAACATAAATAGGATAACAGTAGGTGTACAGTGCTATGATCCCTCAGTGACTTAAAGGTGCAATTTGTACAAATTGTTGTTTAAAACATTACACAATGAATATCAGCAGAATGCAAAGAAAGCCATTTTTGTTACAACAAAGACGTGTGCGTATTGTGTTGCAGATATGTCTACTGAAGATAGCATGCTAACCAGCTAGCTTCAGTTTGTCCCTTCTTGTCATACCACTCCAAGCTTGTCTTAGTTAATTGTGTTATTTTAAACTGTTCTTACAGTGATTCAATGATTTCCTGTTGCACGTTCACAGCGTCCTGATAGTGGCTGTTGAAAACTCAGTGACCGAGCACTTCTCACTCACCACTGAACACACAGAGTGCTGGCACACTCACTCAAATTAAATAATCAAATCTCCTGAAAGTAATAGACACCACCTATGTCATAAGTACCTACGCTCAAGAGCGACATTGAAGGCGGCTCTGAGTAGAAAAATGTATTCATGGATTGCTCACATGCAATTTGCACTTTCTTTGCTCCTCTTTCTCCGAGTCTGTCCCTGCACTCCAGATGTTGTGCACTTGAATAGCTGCCCAAATCAACACTTCAGTTAAGTAATCCATGTGTGTGGCATTAAACCACACATCTGTCATGTATCTGATACAGTTTGCAGTCCCTGTCTTGTCTGTTTTGGGGGTGCTTCTAGGGGTAGGCGGATCGATCCTAATATCGATACCAGCGTTGATATTGATTTTGACCAATACCAGTGTAATGAGATCGATACTTTAGTTTTAAGTTTCTCTCCTGAATGCACTGCGGCGGTTTTATTAAAGTGTCGACCTGGCTGTCTGTGTCCGCTGTTTTTAAGCAGTGTTGCCAGATCAGATTGACAGTTTCCAGCCCAATCACATTTTAGAACCGTAGACTACTGTCTGTTTGTATACAGAGCGCAAGCCTAATGCGCATGCTCCGTCTCTTCTTCTCCGCCTTTGGTGAATTTCATATTCTGGATATTTAGCCCATAAAGCCAGCAAATATGAAATAATATTAAATATAAAATATTTCCATGGCTGAAACCTGCAGGGAGAGAAGAGGGTGCATGTGTAACGTGTCTTGCAGTGGTCTGACATTATCTAATTATAACTGGATTTATTGAGCAAGCCTAATGATAATAACAAAAAATAATAGTCACTTTGTAATTATATTGCATCAATATAACATGAGAGTTCAATAGACAATAGTCAATTACACAAAAGAAGAAGAAAAAAAAGAAACACCAGGGGGAGAAAGATCCACTTTATAAGACAGTATTTCTTTCACTGTGCGGTTTTGACTACATTATCCACTCAGAATTAACTGATGTAAATGCATGAGAACCAATCTCAACACATTATTATAGCTGTTTCAAAGAAGCTTCTGGAAATATTTAATATTTTAATGCTAAATGTAAAACAGCAGTATGTAAATCGGCAGTTGTAGATATACATGTAAAAGAACAACATTTTATGAATCAAATGAATTGACTTGAGCTGAAACACATGAATTAACATAACCTTGAATTTAATATGATAATGACAGTATTAGTAAAATTAGTGAGGGAGAGAAGAGGGTGTGACAACCTGTGTATAGAGGCCTGTGCTACTATTATCTCCAAACCAGGGCAGTTATTGTACGAACCTCAGCAATTCAGTTCTGTGCATAGTAATAAAAATAATAACAATAACAAGCAAAACATTTTAACAACTGTCAATCAGTAGAGTATCACTACTTTTGAAAACATTTTTCTTGGACAAAAAAAGTAGCAATTCGCCTAATTTTAGTGCAAAATTTGACATGATTAAGTTTGTTTTTCTGTCAATCATCATGTTATTTCTTCCATCTCTTCCATTTGAACACAGAGACCAGAGGAGGCCGATGCACAGAAAAAATCCTGTGCCAGCAAAGTCTCCTCACCCCAGAAGAAGGCCCGGCAGTAAAACAGCTGGGCATCAGTGTCCTATTTGTGGACTTAGTTTCGTGGATGTAATGCAGCATCTCAAAGTCACAGAGAAGGTGAAAAACACAGAAGAGCTCAGTCTTTTAAGCAAGTTGGCTCACAGACAGTAAGTATTTTGGAAATATTACCATTTACACACACGCACATGGAATGGGGACTTTTACCACATTTTGCTGTTCAGTAAGGCAATGTCCTATTCTCTGGATAATATGCCTTTTTTCAGTGGTGTCACTTGCCCAGCTTTTATGGCAAATCTGGACTGACCAGTTCGCTTCTGCCAGTCTAAATATATCAACTGACTTGACAAGCATCTGTTAAAGTCCATGGGTTGGAGGTATGTATTTGACTGCTGTATTTATATTGATTTGCTGGTCATCCTTAAAAACAGAAGTCATACAATCATAAATAAAAGAAGAAATAAAAGTAGATAAGATATTACATAAGGTATGAAACTGTAAAGTAGAACAGAGTCAGACAAAATAAATTTAAAGCAATGTTGCCCTCTTTTTTTCAGAAACCTTTATATGAAAAGGGCAAAGGACCGCTACATCGCAAGAGAACTGGCACTGTTAAGGGCCAGCCATCCCCAACCACCAATTGTGTCCCATACTGCTGTAACAAAATAATTTCCCAGTCTGGGATCATTAAAGTATTTCTATCTATCTATCTATCTATATGGATGAAGGGATCTACCATTGAAGAGGCCGTCCGAACGGAGATGGCTGCAAGTGCGTCTGAAAGGACTACAAGCATTTTTAAGGCTACAGCCACCTTTACACCTGCATTATCTCTGTCCACTGCCATAAATGCAACAGGTTCTGTAGGTCCAGGATCCACTGACTGTGAGCCATCCACACCCGCCCCATAAACACCTCCTCCTTCAAATTATTTCACTGCAACTCCTTCAGCTTTGCCACCACCAAGTCACACAGAAGTAGACTCTGCTGTATTTAGTGCCACAGATTCTGTGAGCCTAGTACCCACTGACTGTGGACCATCCATGTCCCCTTCAAGAGGATCGCCAACTGCTGTCTCTGCTCTTTCAACCTTGCCACTGAGCACCACACTATCCTCATCCTTAGCCAGCAAACCCCCCGTACCGTTGTCAGACAAAAACACTGCCTTCCTCCGAGGACAGATGGTTGTGAATATTGTCAGTATATGTTCGCAGAGCTTCGTGTGACAAGGCAGCTGCTTGAAGGTGAAATTGAACGAAATGATGAGCTGAAGCAGCTGCATTCTTCTACAATGCATACAAATGTGAGGATCATTTCATTCTACTTACATACCAATGTGACCAGGAAATTTGGGGTAAGGTATTGCTCAAAGGGGATTTATTTGGTTTTTCTATTCAAAATGCACTGAGATGGCTTTTTGTTGTAAATTGGTGCTATATATATTAAATCAAATTGTGTTCAGGAGCCCTTGAAGATTTTAGATTGACTTATATTAAGAAACTGGGTTCATGCCTATGTGCTGTCCGCTAACTTGGATGTCTTCCAATCTGTACAGAATTTTGTTTGGTGGATTATAGTAGTGGAAAGTAGAATTGGTAAATCAGCTCCAGAACTAAAGTAGGGCCCTTTAAAATCTGTTTTGTTTTTTCCCAAATTCCATTTTTTCTCTTTTAATTTTTTTGGAATTCCGTTCTTTTTATCTTTTACTCTTATTATACTACCAAAAACAGTGTGTTTTTAATGTAAATGACTTAAATGTACACAAATTAAATAGAAATTACCCTAAATGTATTGAGGTGACAAACACATTTCCTAAACAAAAGTAGCCCAATTGGGCAGAAAACCGCCCAATCTGGCAACACTGCTAACCAGTCGGTGATGGTGAAAGATACGTCGTGCCAAACCCCAACCAATCACATTATTAACGGCCCCACCCCCTCCCCCAGCCCGTTGTGTGTGATGCATGCTGTTAAAATTGATTAACCTAGCAATGTAACGTAAGCAACGAGCTTGGTGAATTGTAATGTGATTACTACATTCAGAATAGTAATGTGACACCCAACACTGGCTCTCAGGCAGATCCAGTAAATCCAGTTTGCCCACCACAATTGTTCTGAAAATTTAAGTTGTAAATCTTAAGAAAAAAAATTAGCAAAGATGACCAACAAAATGAAAAATTATACTTGTGATGTTATGTCAAGTTGGCATACTAACTACTAAGCTAGCAGTGAAAACACCAACCCTCCCCCTGTCCTCTGAGCTCCCAGCCCAGGCAGAGTCAGCTAAGAGGGGTAACTAACTAGCTAACAGCAGCTACTGTTAGCAGCAGTCACTCTATGTCATTGCAGATAATATGAATCAGACAGGTGGCTAACTCTCACGCATTACAACTTTCTCAGTTTTTTCGCCGACGAAGACGGAGCCGTGGGCAGCCGCTTCGCCATGCTTACATTGTTTTGCCGGGGTAGGGGCTCAGTCTGTGGAGGGGACTTGTTGTGCCACCCAGATTTGCTTCCCTCCGTGCAGTTTTCCTCAGATATATCCTCTTCTGCACGAAAATAGCATTTCAGTGAAACTATGTAAAATTCCGCAATATTCTGCGTTAAAAGATAGATTCCGTTTTAATCGGTCAATTCCGCGATTCCGTCTGCGATTCCGTGATCGCCGAAATCATAGGGCCCTACTAAAAGAGACTGTCTGTGAACACTCATGCATAACATGTTGTTCCTCTTCTTTAAAAGATGATCTTGAGGACAACCCACATAACATAAGGAAACTCAGACCGTTTTTTGGACTACTTGGTGGGTTTCTCATCGCAACGACTGGACATCGGAAGGGTGTAATTATCAACATGACCGTGAAAAGACGTCAAGACCGCTAAAAAGACTACAAGAGGTCGTGTCATTCGTGTAAGTACAAATATTAAAATGAAATAAGTGAACACAACATGCATCTATTGTTTAACAATTTAGGTAGAAACACTAATCAAATGGCTTTTTAAAATAGATTCAGGAGCACAAAACCCATAGATACTTTGGGCAAGAAGCCATTCCACTGAGACCAGAGGAGTGTGCCTGGTTCAGGTGTTACAACAGACTTGGCGGGCAAATTGAGGGAGGATCAGAGGCATCCATGTTTTTTCATACCACTGTTGGAGGGCCCTTATTGAAACTCCCAGACTATTTTAAGCATGCCTGGCAAGGACTGAATCTGGGTCCTGGCCCCACATTCAATATGATGCATTCATCTGTTGCCACTTACATAAGGCACGTTTTGTTCTTTTAAAGTCTTCGTTATTATTAGAAAGGTGCAACATTTTTATCTTACGTACTTTGTGCATGATTTCTCCCATCGGGCCAAGTGGCAGCTGGGACATAAAGCATATGAGAGGGTAGCAACATTCATGTGCCATGATTCCCAAACAGCCAAAAGATTTTACCAAGGTAACTTCAGCATGAAAAATTGAAAAAAAAAAAAATTGTTGGGTTAAGTAGTATCAGTCCATGATTTTAACCTTTCATTTTACAGCGGAGGACCCGACAGAGGACGCAGTTGAGAGCAGAGCATTGACGATGATGGCAGTGTCAAACTATGCAGTCAAGGAAAAGAACAACAAAGAGAGGAGCAGGAGGACAGGTGCGGTTAGTCTTCATCAGTGTCAGTCTATAGGGTAAGTGAGTGAGAAAATGATCATTTCATCTCATCTAAAACAGATGGCGGGCTCCTCTGATGTTGAGGGGTCAGGTGACTGGCAGCCCCCAAAGAATGGAACAGAAGAGGAGGCCTCTGTGAAGTGAAGGTTTCCCCAGCTGGGAAAGAAAGAGTTTGTGCCCTCAGCGAGCCCAAGATTGGGGAGAATTTTCTTAAGCAGTTTCAACATGGAGACAAAGAATCCAAGTGGAGAGAGGGTGTCCAAGGAGAAAAGCACCAGATGGAAAAGAGGCAGTGAAAGAGGTGACGGGATGTCTGAAGAGAAGAGGATGTCATGGAGCAGGATAGTTGAAACAGTAGCCCTTTTTGCACAGCGTCTCCGCATTATCTCCGGAGCGGTGGTACAAAGTTACCTTTTTTTTGTGCTAAATTACATAATTAATAATCACCATCAGTCTGTCTGTCCGACACCCTCACTCGCGGGGACGGAGGCCTTTTCTGGAGGAAAATTCCCTGAAGTCTTGGTCCGGAGGGCTGACAGTCGTGGTGACTTATTTTCATCACAAACACTCCATGAGTTTATGTTTTTTGCCGGTGACAGACGCTGTTTTTCAGACAGAAATGTTTCGAAAAGTTGGCAGGACAGGCGAGAGGACGGACAGGAGGACAGACGCTTCTCCACGTACAGCTGTGGTATTTGTTTTCCTCATATAAGTTGCCAGAGACAGTTACAGTTACTACGTTACTTTTGTTTGGTCCTGTAACGTTCCTTTGTGGAATATGTCTCTGTATTTAGTTGAGTGAAGGACCTATGCAGTTACCAGACTAGTCAGACCGGCACGCCCCCCACTCTGCGCCTCCAGATTATCCGTTCACATTGGGGCGGTTCAACAATAGTGCGGCCCTGATACTACCTCCAGAGGCGGATCAGAGCCGCAACGAAATTTCCCCCCTCTCCACATCTGAAAGTTTCACACAGAGGAGGCTGCGAAGAATTGCCGCAGGATCCCTGCATGCAGATGGCAGTGTGAATGGGGCTACCAAGAGAGATGTGAGAGGAAAAAAGATGAAGAAAAGAAAAAGTGATATTGGAGATACCTGAAATTTTTCATACACATCCTCCTGATAGTCCTCTACAAAAAAGCCTCCATGAAAGCCGCTATTACAGATTTTTTGCTAATTTGCATAACGTTAAAAACAGTAAAATGAATAGAACTTTTGAAATATTTATGCTATCAACACCAAATTTGGTATATGGCATCGGGGGACCAAGCCAGTAATTTCTGTCATTATTGAGCACGATCGGTCAAACAAAGTATCCTCGCAAAAGACGGGGCTTAGCGAATATTGGCCCCAAATCATTTACCATTTTTCCGATTGTCACAAAACTCAGTTGATATCTTTAGAAGGGGACTAGGAATACGCCCACCAAAACATTTTGAGCTCATCCCTTAGGGGCAGATTACAGGCACACCCTGCTGTGTGCATGAGTGAATGTGAAAAACCTTACACCCCCCTCGCACCCAGAGCATCAGGCGTATACCTGAATTTTAATACTTTTCAATGACTTTAATTTCATATGTGGAAGAAGAAGTTTTAATATCTTGTTTTTGTCATTAATGAAAATGAACGTGGTAGTGGAGTTATTTAAAAAGAAGCGATGCCATAAAGTTATCCTGGAACAGCACTGGCTTTTTTATAGATGCTTCCATATTGGGCAGAATCAGGTTTTCTTGATCTGTGTTGTGTTCTTTTTCATTTGGATTGTGCTCTCGGCATCATTTGAAATGAAGGTTCACCCTCAATGCCTTTCAAGATATAAGAGAAAAAAAATCTAGAGAAATACTTCACACAATATATGTCAATCCCAACTTCTCAGCAGTTGTGAAAAAATAGAGTTACTTGTTGGGATATTCAGAATAAACTGAATTTGAAAATAGGCACCGTTAAACATTTGTCTTTTTCCTTTTTTTCTTTTTAGCACCTTTACAAATTGTGTTTTTAACGCCATTTCAGTTCATTACCAGTTCTACATGTTTCTACCTTAAATCGCCTTCAGAAATTATCATTCAATGTTTACTATGGTTTTGCTCCTCCTGTATTTAACCATCTGTTCGAAATGACTGTTTATCGTCATTGTTTGATTGTTGGATTATCTGAAAAATAAATGTTTCACTTGTAACTTTCGGAAAATCTATTTATTCATCTGCACACATCTTTTTCCTGAACTGAAGAATTGAATTTAAATTTGTTAGCTTATAACCAACCAAGCATACTTTAGCTACACTTTAATACAACCATCAGCTGTTTGCCTTAATATTGCCATTACACGAAATGATCACGTCATCCAAAACATTGTGCTACACAATGAATTCCACTGATTTCATATCAAGTCCTGTTATGCTCTATTTAAGTGTCTTTAAGCAAACGGGGGTCAAACAGCTGATTCATTCTGTGATATTCATTACGTTATGCTTTCGCCCACAAACACTAATGACATTTAGGTAAAATACATAAAACAAAACACATATGGGAACAAGTCAGAAAATAACAAAAAAAAGGATTCCTGAATAGACTACAATCTGCTAAGACATGCTGTGGACAATGAAATATGGCCGTGAAGGGGTTGCTCACATGTGTCAGTTGCCCCCTTGAGACATTTCTGTGTTAATACAAAACAAAATAGTTTGACTGACATTTAAATGCAAATGCCTGCTATGACTTATATATCAGAAAATATGATTTAAAGCTAGGGTCTGTAATGTTGTTCAGAAACACATTTTGTTATACTGGGTGAACTGATCCTACTATCCTGAGAGTAGTCAATACATTATGTATTCAGAAAAAGGAATGAAAATAATCGGACCTCTGTAGCAGCTGCAGGAATGAGAAAAAGCAGAACGAGACATGAAGGCATCTGACCAATCCGTGCTATCCGGCCTGGATAGCACGGATTGGTCAGATGCCTTCATGTCTCGTTCTGTCCCTCCCTCCTCCGCGCCTGCACACGCTACGTTTCGCTGATGCCGGAAATATTCAGCACACTCCTCTGCAGAAATACGGAGTTGCAGGAGAAGACTTTCATTTGGTTACAATGGCAGAGAAAATGCAGCCAGCGTTACTTGTAACAGCTCACCCCGTCAAAAAGGCAAGGAAAAGAAAGCCTGAGGCAGAAAAGGCTGCGACGTAAAAGGCTCTGGATAAAGAAAGAAGTTGGACCGAGTCGCGTTTGAATGGTGGAGACAACTGGGGCCTGTAAAGTGCTTTAAAAGTGATGCAGAGGTTGCTCTCTTTCTGTTGGCCAGGTAAATATTTGTTTTGTTTCAGGGGGATTTGTTATTTTCATTAAATATGTAAGGTTTGCCAACTAGGTTAGCTTCCCAGCTTTGCTCTCGTATGTGGGTCATTCTTGCTATTTGGTGGCATTTCAGCATGGTAGCTTTCTATCAAAAAATACAAAATGTTCTATGTTTTAACATTTCATTAGAAAGAGGGATTTTGAAACTATAGGAAAAATGATTTGGTCCAGCTAAGGATATTATACTGTAATATTTTTTATTTTTTTACCAAATTCTTCACACGTGACGTAGGCCAAATGTCCACCCTGTTACGGGGACATTCTCATTTCTATTAACTGTTTTGAATATAGAGTTATAGAGGTATTTGTCAGGCCTGGACTGAAAGGAGGATTCAGATGCAGAGCGAGAACAGTTCAAACAAGCCTTTATTCTGAAATTCCAGAATCTGCTCTGAAGAAAGAGTGACAAATTAATAGGCTATGGAACTCTACGTAATCTACAAAAGGCAGAAAAGAAAATCAGGGCAAATCCAAAACACAACAGAAAACACTTAGAACGGAGGAAAATAAAAAAGGCTGAAAACTATTCCACTCTATCGAGGAATGACTATGAAAATGTATCTACAAAAACACTCTGAGGAAAAGCTTACGCTGTAAAATTTAACTTCACTACACAGCTGAGCTGAAAAACTACGAACAAAGAAATCACTCCAACAGGAGGAAAACACGTCTACAAACAAAACCTAAGCTGCCAACTGAGCTGAAAATATTACAACCAAAATCACGCTCCTTGAGAGGAAACAAAGGAATCAAGAATACAAACTTGGGATCTCTTGGCATGATTAAAGACTGTGGACATGGGCTGGAAGCACACGAAAGGATGAAATACTCTGGCAACCAGACAAGGGGAGACGAGGACTATATAACACATGAGGAGGGATAACTCAGGTGGAAACAATCAGGGATCAGGGGCTACGTCAGACCGGTGACACAAGAGGAAGGGAAAGTGACCTGAAACCAGAGGAGAGTTACTTTTCAAAATAAAACATGAAATTCACAAGACAAGACACCCCTCACTGCTGTGTGACAATATTTACATTTTCTAAGAGCTGCAATGTCCCTTATTTCACCCTGCAAGGATATTTTAATAAAGTATTCATAAACAAACATTATATTGAAAGAAGACATGTTCAGTTTTAAGGCACAGCGTAATTTCAACACATTTCTTTTTGATTAAAAAGGAATATAAATGGAATTTGGCCCCATTTTTAAGTAATTTTATTTTGGTAACTCATTCCCTTCAAATAATGATTTGATTTAATTAACATAAAAAACACACACAGGTAACAGGGTGGACAGAGGAGAAACAGGGAGGACATCACACCAGTGAACAACTAAATATTACATTAACCTGTTCAAGACCCCCTCCCCCACAGGCAGATGGCTCCCCCTCCACAGGCACCCCCTTGTGCTCCTCCTGGTGCACCACACAAGCCGCACCACTTCACCGTGGATGGAACTGCAGGGAGGCGGCGGTGTGTGCACTGCAGCATGAAGACCACAGTAGTGCACATCGTGTAGTGTTGCTCTCTGCTTCACCGTCTCCAGGGACTGCTACATTGAGTGGCACAATGTAAATAATTTGTAAATAGTCATGTTCTTTGTTGTTCTGAGTGAGCCATGTTCTTTGTTGCCTGTGTTGTTCAATATTTGTTGTTCTGTTCAATATTTCTTGGTCATGTTTTGTTCAATTATTCCATTTCTGTGCCACTCTCCCCTCTCTGCACTGGTGGCTGTGTCCACGCTCCACTCTCGCCTCAACATATTTGCCAATGCACTTTTTTATCAATATATAGGCGGAATAAAAAATTAATGATGATTACTGTGATTATGCTTATTTTATTATTTTCCAGATTGACTGACATCCAAACCCACATGGTAGCAAGGAGCCCCAAGGTGTCAGCTTTCATTAGATACCAAGATTTTGTTTGTAAGTGACCTTATATGCCAAATTAAAAATTACAAACATTCACACAAACTGGAAGTGGTATCCTGCAAAGGCGGATAATGCTGTTCAAGTGCTAACTGATGCTAACATCAGGTAGACACGGTCAGTAACGTAGTAAAACAAGCCACAGATAGCTTCAAAATTTACCGGAGTGTTCCATCTCCTCACTGACCTTCACCCATGCCTCCTCTTTTTTGTATTTGTCCCTGTAGAACACCGACCGTAAACAACCGTACGTGAGGGATGTGACGTCGTCGGCTTGAACTCATCGCTGATTTGATGTCGTGGCTCGATGCCGCCTAAAAAGTTGAATATCTTCAACTTTATTCGCGTCGCCCCAGACGCGCCGCTCCAGACGCTCCATTCGCGTCTTATCGCTCCATGAATCGCGTGTCATCGCGACATTTACATTGATTTTCAATGTGGAGTTGCCGCTCCATTCGCGTCTATCGCGTTCCGTCTGAACGCCCCTTTAGGCTGAGCAGCTGGGCATGACAGCCAAACACAGCTGACAGCAAGCCAATAAATAATAACTTTGCCACGTCCATTTTAGCCAAGTTATCAAGCTAACGTTTACTCTAGCTGGTTAACTAGGGTTAGTTCTAGTTCGTTAACAACCTCTAACCACCTTCTAACGGCCGTTACTCTCTGTGTTTACATTGTTGCTTGTGCAATATTTACAAAGGCGCATGCTCAGCTCTGACGTAAGCAATGGAAATAGTCGCGGTTGTCATATCCACACACAACCGCTGAAACCCGAATCTGAAAACCTCACCCTGGACTCCGGTTTCAAACGACTATGGTTTCAGTGTTCCAAAAGCACGGTTGCATGTGGACAGAACATAAAACCGGGTACATAACTTCACGGTTGCAAAATTAACCGGGCTGGTGTGGACAGCTCCTGAGAGTCACTTAATATTTACTGACAACTAACATCATGGCCAGAAGATGAGTGCACAGTGTTATTCAACAGAAATACAAAGAAGTGCAGGTAAGTATTCACTGTACCGCAAAAATGGTGCAAAAGATATAAAAACAGTGCATACTGAAGGTGCACTATTAGTGACAAAAATCTGAATATTTATTTTACAGTCTTATGAACCAGTTTCAATAGATTTGATTTATGTAAGAGCTCAAAGGCTTATCGGTCAGATTTTACTTGGCATGAAATATCGTGAAGCACTCAATGTGGAGTGGTACGTCACACTTCTCACATCCATACACAGTGCGGTTGTAGCATCGTCTGCATCTTTGGTAAATTTTCTGCGGAAATTCAGGAGAAATTTTTTTTAGCTGATCTGTGAGCAGGAGAGGTCACTGTCAATGTGCTCTGCTACAGCAAGGGGAAATAATGGCGTATGTTGTTCCATTAAAATGAACAGATAGCGTTTATTCTGCAAGAATTATTTCAAACTGCAGAGTGAACATTTTAAAACTTTTAAACTACATTGTCAAGTGAAACTCTCGCCTAAAAGCAACCCAGGCTTTATTTGTGAATGTACATGAGTCAAACCTTAGTGTAAATGCATAATTACAACGAAAGAGGCACTTTTAGGATTTACCGTAGTTTACGCGACGTCTCATTACAACAACAACAACAATGGCGGACTACTGCTTGTTTTCATGCTGCAGAAGATATTGAGCATGCAAAACAAAAGGAGGAACTAAAGAAATGGCGAGAGGAGGAGAGAAATCCCCCATCCCTTGACCCGACCTGAGAGTCAGCACAATTCACTGAACGCATGGATATACGTTTTTTGAATGTGCGACAAAGTATATGTGATGATTATATTGATTGTAGCGCCACCTGGTGGTGGAAATAGAGGATAACAATAGATTATGAAATAATGAAATTTTTTGGCAGGTGTGACATAGTTCAGGTTTGGTGAATTTTGGGGCATGTTCAGGCATTGAAAAATGCGATCATTTGGGACGAAAAAGTGATCATTCGAAAAACAATAGGGACCTCGCAGGTCGAGACCTGCTCGGGCCCTAATAATGAAAATGGCCGACTTTACTGTTGGAGTGACAGTTTGGTACGGTGGATGTTTTTTGTGTGTCTGGTGATGATACATATGCATACCCAATTTCGTTCGTGCATGTAGGAGGCGATGCTTGGATTGTTGATATTCCAGGGGGCGCTACATAGTCCCCTGGTAGCGCCTTTCGTCAGCTATCGTCAGGAGGGCATAGGCAATGACTCTACCAAGTTTCGTCTTAATCCGACCAACCAATGTGGAGATATAAAATACTTCAATTTAAACAGTGCCACCTAGTGGTCATCAGGCAAAAATTTGCACAGAGCCTGACCACTGATTGTCATCTTGTAACCTGTCAAGGACAAAGTTTACCAGCAAAACTTGATATCAAAAGTATCCAAAATGCTCCATGTGTTACTACCATATTGTAGTGAGGTGGAGTACTATTGCCACCTACTGACCTTTCTTTTTATTGCATTTTCAAGATGCTTACTATGATCTGCAATCATTTCCATATGTTTTTGTAATGACAAACATTTGGTCGTGCAGGCTCATTCTCTACATGTGATCAGTTTATCAGTGAGTGTGAGACCCTTTGCTGCTCCTGAGAGTAGTTTCCAGGAACTGATCTTTAAGGGTAACTCCACTAATTTTACACATGAACACAAGTCTAAATTTTAAAATTGTCCAATTTTGTGATTTATGACCAAATAACTAAAAGCCATTGTTTAATGTGAAACTAAAATGTAATACGTACAGGTCAGCCACTACATTAAAACCACTGACAAGTACAGTGAAGAACATCAGTCTTCTTGCTACAATTGAAAGTACTACTGGAAAATATTGGTTCCTGGATCTCATGTGGATGCCACTTGACATGCACCACCCACTCAAATACTGTTGTAGACTCCAAGGCAAAGGCACTTTGTTTCCAATATGACCTCAATCTTTCACTGTTGTTTAATCAACATTTGCCTGAGAATCTGAACACTAGATTATGATGTGTAGGAAATAATTTATTGCGACAAAAGATGAGTTTGAGACAGTAAACTGAAGAAATATAGCGTCCGTAACAGTGTCCATCAGATGGTTGGTCTCATCGTGCTAGTATCTATCCGATACCAATACTCACCTTGGTATCGATACTATCGATCCGCCCACCCCTAATCATAGGAAGTGATTAGAAATGTATCTTTACATTAAAGTAGTAGCTTAGTGAGAACAGAGTGTTGAGGGAATCACTTTTTTTTTTTTATTCATCAAACCGCAATTTTTGCAAATTCCCTCAATTTCATTGCATAAAATTGCATATACATCCCGCATATTCCATCGCATTTTTTAAGAAAACGTGCCACATAGTCAAGGATTTTTGCCTGCAACAATCACAAAAAAACTCAAGTTGTGAGAGACAGGATGTGCATCTTGTGTTAGTTCATAGTTATATTAATAGATAATATCAAATCAAACTCTGTATGAGTGACTGTGCCTCCCACATGAAGTATAAATGAGGCCTTTGCTTTATTTTTTGCATTTTAGTTAAACATGTGACGATGCTGACACACAGTTCCTCAGGGTGAATCCGGACACCACGTTTGCCAGTTTGGCCACTTTAGGAGGAGCAGGCATGATGATGGACCGCTTGAGGTAGCAGCGGCGCCTTGAACACAAAATCAACAACAGTATCTTTATTTCAGCAACATCAATACAAATGTCATCACATTATGAAGTGATACATAAGGGGTGATCATGTGCAATTTAATAAAAATTTTAAAAAGACACGAGGGTGTGCGCTTGTTAGAAATACTGTACCTGTAAGCATGGTCAGTAAATTTTGCTGTGACGTAACTATAGAACTGGCAGAGAGCATCCTCAGTACAGGTCCTCTGACATGTGTCAGCATCGTCCAGCAGCACATAGCGAATGTCAGAACCACCGAAGTCTACGTTTTCATGAGCCACTTTTACCCAGTCTGTTAGCAGAGACGAATAGTGTTAGACTATCATAGATCATGTATAATTTCAGTCTTTTTACTTTTAGCTCACATGATGACAAGAGTCGCAGGACATGGATTTCTTTCAGCTGATACAAATAATTACCTGTCTTTCATGATCAACACCCGTAAGATAACCGCTAATTTCACATTTTTGTGTAGTTTATAGTAGTTTAGAGCCTGTTGTTTATGCACACCTAGGGGACATGCGCACATAAAAAATGTGCCCCTAATTATACCCAAATCTGAAAGAAGAGTGTTTGTCACTTTCTGTACATGCAGTGTTAGAGGAAAATGAAAAAGGTTTAGTTTCTTTTTTTTCCTGAAATAACTGAAAAATGTTGCCTCTTTGTAAATATAGACAAGGATGAAACTTCCTTACACAGGATCAGCTGTTTTTCTTTTTTTATTCAGAAATTATTTTATTTTATTATTATTTAGTTGTCTTAAATGTCTACATTACTCCAATTCTAGCTCAGTCCGCAGGCACTTGGGGACTGGAGGATTATCGGTTCAAGACCCGCTCAGACCGGTCTATATCAGAAGTGTGGACTGGTAGATGGAGAGATGCCAGTTTGCCTCCTGTGCCATTGAGCAAGGCACCAAACCCCTGCCTGCTCTCAGCACCTCATATGGGAAAGCCCCCTCACTAAACACCCCTCCACTAATACATGTGTGTAGATCCTGTTTGTGCATGTGTGTTCATGTATGTTTGGCCTGTGTATGTAACAGAAATAAAAAGTGAATAAACTGAATTTCTCTGTAGAGGGATTATTAAAATACATCTATTCTGACTGCTGAGAATAAATAATAAGTCAGCCAAGAATGAGGGGAATAGGAACAAATTATGTTTGCAGCAAATTTCACAGCAAAATAACTTCACTCAACTCCAAAGTTAGGGGATCACCAAATTCATTAGAATACGTGATCTGGGAACCACCTAGTAGATGGTGAGATATTTTCCTAAATAAGTGACAGTGGACTGGCACTGACATTTAACATAGCCAGAAAACATTCAGTTATCGAGAACAAAAAATTGATCCATACACCAAAAACAGTCCCAATTGGTTAGTATTGATTAGTCACATACCGTTATCCTGCTGACAGAAATGTGCTGGCAGCCCAGACGTGATTCCATCATTATCTCTGATCACCAGGTAATTTTCCTCGCTCTTCAGCTGACAACTGAACCCATTACTGCAAAAAAAGAAAGGGCAAAAAAAGGGAGATGAATAAAATATTTAAATAATTACAATTATTTTGTTTTGGGATGACACAGTGTATATAAATGAGGTTTTTTTTTCATTATGCACTATAAACAGTGCATAAAAAACCTGACACTCCAAGATTAAAGTCGACCTTTTGAGACTACATCAAACAGCGCATATGGCTGCCTCAACAAAATGCCTCGTGTGGATGAATTGGTGAAACCGTACTTCAGTATCGGCTTAGGTGATTATATCTTTTAGCTTCTAAACGCAGTGTAGTTGTCAGTATTGGGACTTTAAAGACATTGTGTCGAAAACTGCTTGTCTGGACATTTCAACTGTTTTCTTGTTTTAACAAGTCAAGAGTTTTGTAGATATCAGCCATAGAGATGTCTGCCTTTCCTCAACTGTAGTGAAACTAGATGGCACTATAAATACATTTGAAAAACTCAACAGCAATGTCTCTTTCTGGAAGTCATGACCTGTTTCCTCAAGAAAACCCTTGTTGCAAGCAGTTTCATGTAGGAACTACTTTCTTTCTACCCAACTACACCTGCCAATCCAAACTGCTCAGAAGGAAGTGTGCGTCTACTCATTAACGAGAGGCTCTCGCCAGTGACAGCGTAGGCTGTAAACATTAATGGTAGTAGCATTTGCTAGCTCTAGGGTCATGCACTTTGAGGAACTGTCCCTTTAAAATATTGTACAGTAAGTAACTAGAACAACAAATAGGCGACTATAACTCATCTTCTAATAACAAATTGTCACCTTGTATTTTAACTTTGCCCATTTGTGAGAGAGAGAAAGAAGCTACATTTGTCACACTACCTGACAAATGAAAAGAAGGTGCACTTTGGATGAGCGGAACACAAAGCCTGACAGTGTTGAGGAGAGGCAGCGGGCAGCATCATGATGTTGCCTCCTGGGATGTCAGTGCGTGGGAACAGCTTGCCCTGACACACTGTGAAACACAGAATACAATAAGAAAGCATGAACAGCGACCTGCAGGGTGTTTTTCCTAACGTTATGACATTATTTTACCTGTGTCCGATTGTTGACCCATTTGTATGTTGATAGAGAATCCAGATACCACATTCGGCAATGCTTTAACAGAAGGCCTTGGTATCGTCCAGCTGAATTTGAGGTGGCACTTGAACCTAAAAAAATAAGTAAGATGACAAGAAACATAAGTATGGATCTGTAGGGCCTGTGTGAGAGCAGCACGATAAAAAGCTGACATTGTGATATTTTCTTTTCTGTGATATACACTGCCTGGCCAAAAAAATTTTTAAAAATTAAACACTAATATTTTGTCAGACTGCCTTTGGCTTTGATTATAGCACACATTCTCTGTGGCATTGTTTTGATAAGCTTATGCAATGTCACTCCATTTATTTCTGGACAGACTTGCATCAATTTTTGGGAATAGGAGAGTCTGGATGATTTAATTCTATAAGCGATCAGACTACACAACACCACAGCTCCCAGCACCTCCTTTCTCCACTGATACACTTCATTGTCACTTTTAGACTAATTCTTTTGTTTTGCTGTTATTTATTATCTCAGGAACCCTGCCCATTTTTTGCACATTGTCTAAATTAAATATATCAGATCCCTGCACATTGCACATTTGCACAGTCACATCTATTTTTACATACATATTACATTATTGAATTTGTTTCGATTGGTCATTGTTCAGAAAACCATGATAGTTACATTACTCTGTTTGATTTCCTTGTGTACGCAACAACTTGGAGGTACAGTTACTACTATGTGGAACAAATAAATAAACAAATGTAAACAGTGGCTCATCTTAACCCTTTCTCTCCTACTTCTTCATGACAATTTAATTTCAACCACAACTTAAAGTTGTGTGATCCAGTCTTACCTGATGCTCTCCATTTGAATGTCCTCATTTGCAAAAGTAAAAAACTGGCAGCCAGAGTCCTGTGTGCAGGCTCTCTGACACTCCTCATAGTCTGCTGTGAAAAACGTCCGGTAGTCTGCCCCATAGAAGTCCACATTCTGATACACCTGAGACAGACAAGGCTCTGGGAGACAGGCATAGAGAATAAAGCAGAGTGTGACCATGCATGACTTATTAACTACTGGTCATCATGGTGGTTTAAAATGGTTGAACGCTTACTTAGGTCAGGGCTGCAGGGCTTGAGAGAATATCCAGAGGTGACACCCAGCAGTGGAGTCCGAACTCTGGGCTCTCCAGTGGTGGTGGACTTGAGGTAGCAGTAAAAGTGCCTGCAGAGTGGGGCATTCTTATTAATTTTGTTTGATTGTTTTTTGGGAGGGGGTTAACTTTAGTTGTCTTTAAAAAGATTTAAAAAAAAACTAAAAAAAAACGAACAAGGGTCATCACAGTTTCAGTGAAAAATAGACCAACATGATAGTAAGACAATCAGACCCATCAAGAATGACATAAGTTAATGAGTTAAAGTTTTGCATCTAGCTCTTACTGATTTCTGGTCGCTCTGGATACAAAAACTATTCATTTAACAGTCTTGTTTTCTATGACAATAAGTATAACTTATGTGTAATTATAATTATTTGCCCGTTCTATACCTGTTATCTCTGGTCCAATTACCCCTGATGAAGGTAAAGAAGAGACAGGACGGGTGCTGCGTACAAAGCTGCTGACAGTGATCAGCGTCAGGAGAGTAGACAGATGTTATGTCCGTTCCCGGAAAATCCACATCCACCTCATGCTGTGTTTTACAATCTGAGAGATTGGAAATGAAAAACACCTTTACCTGTACAAATACGAAAACACATGTAGGGAATACATTCTACTTACATTAAAAGTCCTGTTGTTGCAGTCTATAGAGTGTGTATTACCTTGACAGAGGGAGAAGCTGCAGATGGAGAGCAGACCCAGCAAAATCAAACATATCCCCATCTTCTCAGATTCCTGGAGCACAGGTGAAGGAGAAGAAGTGGTTCTATAACCCTAAATATCTACAAACAACCCATTTGCATAGCTCATTGTTGACACATCAACGATTGGCTAGAAAGAATCCTCAAACAGTCACCTTAAAGGGCAACACACAAGTCAAACAAACGTACAGTCTAGATCCTATTCTGTTGATTTTTGTTATTTTTTCCTGCAGGAGAGCTGATTAAAAATTGAGCAAGCATCATGGTTGACTGGCCACATGCTCATCACACATCAAACCAAATACAGTATTGACGTTCATACAGTGAACTAAAGGTACATCACAAATGCATTTTAAAAGTGCAACACAAACTCTGAACTATCAGGGGGGTATTCCAGAAAGCAGGTTTTGTGAAAACTCTGAGTTTGTTAACCCTGAGATGAGAGAAACTCTGAGTTTTCAGTTCCAGAAAGAGGTAACTTAAACTCTGGGTCTGTTACTGCAGTAACTTACTCTGTGAACATAAACCTGCTCACTGGCAGGTTTACCTGAAGAAACCCTGAGTCTGACGGAGCTGTCTGACAGCAGCTGTCCTTTCCTTCTCAGTCCGATCATGTTTAATCAGAAGTAATTCACATAGTTTTACACCAGGAGGAGAATTTAGATTCATTTAGATGAGCTCTCACTCCCTGACGAGGAATGAACCGAACAACAGACCGCTTCTCATCAGTCCGTCATTTATATTCTCTGGCTGCATAGCGTATATCAGGCTACACGTCATTGCTGACGTGCTCTCAGATCGGATGTTTGTTTTCTTTTTTAAATCAGAAAAAGAGAAATAACTCACATTTCATTTGGCTTTCTTTATTTCCCACAGATAACTACAAAAGTAACCATCAGTATAGCCCATTGTATTTTTTCCAACAACATAATTTCAAAGTCTGTGTTTCTTGTTTGCTACCGCATTGAGTATAAGATGAAATGACTTCTAATTCAATCTGTAGACAGTAAGTGTGTGTCTGCCTCTAATGTTTAATGTGAGCACCACTTCATGTTCGACTACTCAGCAGGATGTTAGGACACAGATGTGTATTAAACATCATCTGTTGGTTGGAAATAAAACCAAAGTTTAATATGTGAAATAAAACCAAAGTGAGGAGCCATGGTGAGACTGTTTCTATATGTCATTTTCAGCTGATTTAAATAAAATAGAATAGCCTAAAATAAAATAAAATAAAACACTGAACAACATTCAACCACTTCCTCAAAGACTAATATAAAAGAAAGTGATGTTAAATTCAAAATGAAAAGACGACCGCATCTAAAACTCTGTCATTGATTTTTATTACGGGCGCAGCCGTGCTCCTTTTTTGTCTGCTTCCTGTTTTCTCCCCTGTTGCCATGGTGAATCACTGTATCGGAGCTCCATTGATGATGGCTTTTTACTGGTTGTCAGGCACGAGCTCAACTCAGAGTTAACATACTCAGAGTCGACTTACCTAACTCAGATCAGCTGTTCTGGAACGGAAAACTTAGAGTTTCACTTCACAGGGTAAGTCAACTCAGAGTTCAGGGTTAGACTCAGAGTTTGTTGAACCTCCTTTCTGGAATACCCCCCAGGTCTATTGTCAGTTCCAGAGTCCAGATTGAAATCAACATTTGAGAGGAGGAGGAACTGTGTTATTTGTCTGTGCTGACCTTTGGTAATGCTCTCACTTCACATTTACTTCTACCTGGTTGTATTTTTAATCCCCCAGAAAACAATTTTACTACTGCACTACATCTGCACTGCATACTGTGCTTACACGATCATTCTGTTTTCTTGCTGTATATATCTTGACAACTTCATTTAAAGTGTTCATATTGTTGCTCTTACTGATACTGTTCAAGCTGTGTATAATTTAGCAAACTCATATCGACCCCTTACTGTTTATATCATGCAATATTCACGTCACAACAATACTGTTACAGTGAGGTTAAAGTAAGACCCAAATGCAGAGAATGGAGACAGGAAGTAGTGAGCAAATGATTTATGGTACCGTGATCTCTGGAGGGTAAAGTGGAGGAGAAGGACTGGTTTGCAGGCAGGTAGGAAAGTAAGGCAGGGCGAGAAAGGAACTCCAGGGAGCAGGCGGGCAGGAAGGAGGGCACAACGCCGACAAAGATATAAGCATTAGTGCAAAAGCAGAAACATTGAAAAAAAAAACTCTTAGTATCATAAATCACTGGAGAGCGGCACTGTGTAGTCACCATATGGGACATAAAAATCGAGTGCCTAACTGGTGGACAGACCAGGTAGATTATGCCGGCGGGTGACGAGATGATCTGACTCAGGTGCGCCACTCTGCTGCTGCTGCTGCCACACCCACAGACACACACACACACACACACACACACAGGGAGGGAGCAGGTGAGGGAGAAAGGAGGGGGGAAAGGCAGAACACAGAAAACAAGAAAAACCAGGCTGCCAAAGTAGCACTGTGACAGATACATATGCATGCTAGTTTTAAAGGTGTCATTTGTGAGAAATGGTGAGAATTTCAATGTAGCCCCAAAGCTTAAGGGGGCAGCATGGACGCTTAGTGCAGCTCACTCTGTATTCTTTCCTGGAGCTATCTTAGCTGTAGCCATGAGTTGCTCTGTTAGCTGTGGAGCTAAGCAGCCTCATTAGCTGATGAAGGTCTGTCCATGCCACAGCACGACTGAGGGAGTCACAGGGGTCAACAGGACTCAGCCATCTCCTAGTGGACATGGCAGTAACACCAGACGGACAGATGCTAGCTGAAGACCAGGGGTATAGTATGAAGGTGATTTACAGCGGTTCCAAAGAGGACAATGACTATGACCAGGACGGCGGGGGTACTTTGCTGTTTTGCTGGTTCGGAATATGAAATATTTTCACATCTTATTTTTGATTTGATCACAATTGATTTGATTGTGGAAAAAAAAAACAACACTGTTGGTTGGCTGTGGTAAGTTTTATTCAATTTATGTGGAGTTTAAATTAAGTGTGTATTAGACGAATTAGGGAGGCAATTAAGCTTGTCTTAGATCAAGAGGCAAACTCAAATTTAGGTTGTATGTTATGTTTAGTAAGGAAAATGTTAATTAAATCTCCACTGATAATGTTAGTTCATCTTTCTAATATTTCAAACACAAATTCTGACCATGTCTTACAAATCGCCTCTTTAACATTACTGATTGGACTGTTGAACAAGAGATAATCTAAACTAATCATTACGTCCTACTGTGAGTGGGGATGCAACATTGCTTAAAGGCCTGAAACTGGCAAATCATCTGCAGACATAATGGTTTCATTTGCTTTGAACCCACCACCAGGGACTGAGCTGCCCAGTAATGTTCAAATAAACTTTTCCGGTAACCCAGACTTTGATTTGTACAATGATTTGACTCCTGTCAGTCAAACCGGAGCTGCAGGTTCAAAGAGCAGCATGGCGACATACCAAAGGAGGTGAACAGCAGCAGTGGTTTCTTGGAGTTGAGTGGCCTCTGCTGTCAAAACTGTGAGGTGCAGAAATTTGGACGTTTTCACCTCAACAGTTTTGTATATGGAAAAAAATAAAATAAAAAATAGCTTCAAAACTTTCTATGAAAGACTGTGATGCTTACAGTCAAACATCTTGGTGTAGAAACAGCCAATACCATTGCTCCCTGTTGCATTCACCTCTGTTCAACAGATTCCAGTCAGAAATGGACTTAAAGAGGGCTCAGTGGATTCTTTACTTCAAATGAGTACAGAATACAACTCAGCTGCAAGTCAGTTTTTATTGCTTTTGTTTACAGCACGATCTGCAGTTTCACTCTCAACCAAATTGTGTTAGGAAATCAACAAACATAGTAAAAGCAAATGAAAAAAATTCTTATGCTGCCAGCTGCAGTAGTGCAATACAAGGAGTGGTTACATATTTTACAACAGGAACTGTTCCAGTGTGTCAGCATCTCAGATGTCTTTCAGCATATCTTGACTCTGTGGGTTCTCCAGCCAGGTTGGAGGCCAGCTGGCTTTGATGCTGGGTCTGTCCTTCAGACGGTTACAGTAGGCTGCCAGTTTAGGGTAACGCTTTTCGCATAACCTACAGGATGGAGAAAAGTGAATGTACCCAAGTTCATGCATTGCGAATGTTTGCCCCCGTGCCCGAACATTTGTTTCGTTGAGAAGAATCTTTAAGTCATTTAATCCACATACCCAAAACGGAAGATAAAACAGATGCCAGGGTAAACGCACACATCAGCCAGTGAAAACGTCTTTCCAGCCAGGAAATCACCTGAAGTCTAGAAGACAGAAAATAGGGAGATATGACACTATTCATGTACTGGTGGGCAGATTTGACAACCAGGATTCTCAGGTCAGCTGCACACATTTCTTTCTCGATTAACCATTAGCTGTGATGGATGCTTGTAGCCTACAGTAGCGTCTTTTATTGTTAGAAGGAGCAGCAAAATCCAATAAAAGAGGTGTGTATTATGTGAACTGTGTAGTGATACAATTTGGCAGTGGGTCACATGACATGGAAGCTGTTGGAAAAAAAAGCCACTGTCTTCTAAAAATATTTTTGCAAAATAAATACACATTAGCAATCAAAATAAGTGTGCTACATGAAATCAGTTATTATATCATAATTTTCACCAATAACAAGTCAACCTGAAGAAACATTGTTTTTGTGTGAACCATACAATGGGGTAAGTTGTTGATGGTCCCTAAATCAGCAAGGTTCTTGGGAGGCGAGCTAACCTTCCTCCTGCTGCCAACACTGCATGAGACTGAGTAAGAGACGCCGCTGGGTGTCTCTGGAGTAAATGTCTGTTGGATATCCAAAGTAAATCTTTTTTTGTTCGAGGTATGTTTATTTATTTTTAGATTATACAAAATACTATTTGAGATACAGTTAAATATAGTCCAACAGACTCCAGCACAAAACCCCATCCCTTGCACCACAACAAATGTACAAAAATATACATCATATTAAGTATGATAAACAACAACTTGTAGAAGAGACAAAAAGAACCACGAGTGAGTTCAGAAAAGGAAATATAGTAATAAGATAGAAAATAAATATGAAGAAATTCAGGAAAAACAGATTTAAAAAACAATTGAACATTCCAGCTCGCAAAGGTGACCTAACAACCACTTGGTTTGTTCACATTCACGTTTAGGTGTGGTCTAACCATATTCTGTTATAGGGGACATATATTTAACTATATAGTAATATATATGATGGCATAGTAATGTATGATATAGTAATATATGATTTCCATTTTAACCGCTTGATCCAACTTGATCACACCAAATTCCACAGCCAACGCAACCTTCAGCTCTTTTTTGGAAAAGACCAGCTATTTCTGGTTTAAGTGAGGACAGCAGCTTGGCCTCCATGTCCATCATACTGCTTTGCTCAGCCTGTCCAGGCATGTTGCCAGCGTCGCTGCAGTAAGTGTGTGTCTTGCTAGTAGCGGTCTGCTCCGTGTACTTGTATTTACGTAGGTTACTCACCATTTACATGAGAAAAATAAAAAAGCAGAAAGCGGCTGAAGACTAGTAAATGAGAAGTAATACCAAGTTTTTGCAGAGCTCATCCAACACAGGACCTGCTCCATTTTCTGCTCGCTAGCCCCCCCGACATCCAAAAAACCTAACTTCACCGTGGTCCCAAAGTTCCTCTGCTAGCAGCGTAACCACGAACAATCCCCTGGCCCCGAGCACACAGTCCCAACCGCTAGCTGCATGGCTAACTGAGCTACCAACCTCATGGCAGCTTCAGCTAACAGCAGTTGGAACTCTGGTGATATGCTGCCCCCATTTGTTTTGAATATGAATTTAACAGGTGACCAATTCTTACATATTGCAGCAGGAATAATTCAACATTTTGGGAAATACTATTACTTTCTTGCAGAGAGCTTGATGAGAAGATTGATACCATTCATGTAGGTTGGAGCAAGTTAGCTTAGCTTCACAAGAAGTGTGGAAACAGCTGGTCTGGCTCCACATAGTTAATTGGCCAAAGGTGGCTTCATATTTCCTGTGTATGCAAGTGGTATCAATCTCCTCATCAAATCCTCAGAAAGAGAGCAAACAAGATTATTATCCAAAATGATCATGCTGTTAAAGTCTTAGACATGGATTTGCACTGTTCAACAATTCCTGAACACATGTAACTTCAGTTTAAAACCTTTCTCTGCACTTATGCAGCTTTCCTTTTTGTATATTTATTTATTCATTTATTGTCTTGAGGGTACAGTATTTGATCATCTTCAAGCTTACCTTCTCCAGGTAACCCTCCCACAGCTTGATCTCAGCAGTCAGACTCTCTCTGTTCCTCTTCAAAGCAGAGTCGTGTCTCTCTCCCTCTGGGATCCTCCAGTTGTAGGCAATGACATCAACTGAAAAATGTCGAAACAGATTTTCATGAAACAGCCACTCCCCATGTGGGCCAGTTGGCTCTGTGTCTCCTGCAGTTGAGGTTTGAGTCAGTCAGGGATTCATGTAACATCAAACATATAAAGTTTGAAGCAGCCTATTCAGAGCAACTGTCACTTAACATCTTGTATTCCATTTATGAACATGTTGATGGTAATTATTGAAAAAAGCGGTTCTCTTCTTTGTGCATCCCTCCTCAAGCAATGAAGTGGGCCATCTCATGACTTTAGCTTTGCATGCAAGCTGGCCTGAGCATGTGATGCTTTTGTGGGATTAACATTTGACCTACAACATCACTCCCTGTTTTAAGGGATGCACCACATAGACCTGATGCTCGGTGCCATGGCTCAATTATGTCAAAGCACAGCTCATTAGTGCATGGGAGTTGTTTTGAACAACTCGGGTCTCTTGAAGAGCGGGCAGTTGCTAAGAGCAATGTAGGGATCTTCAGTCCCTGAGGGCAGAGGTCAAGAAGCCATTAGATAAAACTTAACAACAACATCTAAGTTGCTCAGGTGCTGTAATTATATAATTAATATGCACGACTTATGGCGTCAATGTGTGTACCGTCAGGGTTAACATACCCATTTTCTGGTGAAGTGTGAGACCCTCAAACATGCGCTGGTACATCATTGCCAGTTCAGCGGGGGAGTCAGGGATCAGCTTGTTTCCCTGGGACTTGAACTGGTTCTGTTGTTGGAGACATGAAAAGAGAAACTATTGTGAACAGCTGCATGGAGCTCCGGTTTATTTTCCTCAGCCGTGTAGGGTGTATGTTTGTCTAGGAGGCATTGTTAAACACAGAACAAAAGGAGCCCTCTAATTATTAACTCCAGCATCAAATATTATCTATGACTAAGCTCTTACCTCCAGGTACAGGCAAGCAGCGTAGGACTCATTCAGGACCTTGTCTCCATGTTTGAAGGCAGGAAGCTTTTACAAAGAAAGAGTGGAATGAAAAGTTTACATTTGACTATTATTTTCGTCACTAAAACAAATACAAAATGGTGTGCATCAGGAAACGCAGGCTGACACAGTAAGATGATATGTATTATTTATAAGTGATGGTTAACTAACCTGTCCCCTGGGGTTCATCTTCATGACTTCCTCGGACTTGTGCTCCTTTTTATCAAAGGAGAGCAGTTTGTGGTTGTAGCCCTTCAGGTTCTTCTCCTCCAGAGCGATCATCACCCTCCAGCAGGGAGGAGAGCCGGAGCCCCACAGCAGAGTCATGTCCTTGGCCATGGTTTCAGAGTGAAGTGTTAAGCCTGATGGTGGCTGAAATTGTGAGTGGTGGAAGAAGTGGGGAGTGAAGCTGGAATGTGGCAGACGCCTGTTATATAACGAACCGTGACTGACTGTTCGCAGCCTGATTGGTGCAAGTAAGCCCCATCCCATTTTTGTGTTATCACCCAGGATCTGTAACTCAAGACGGCTGCGATAGCTCACACCCTTTCCTCGCATGGCCGCCCCTCTTCTTCCCTGTGTGTTAACTCAGAGCAGCACTACTTCATATTAAAAGTTTGCAAATCTTTTACTTTTGCATTATTACACCTCTAGCTGTTGAAATCAAGAGGCATTAGCAGAGTCAAACGTGGAGGAGTGACTTCTCTTGCTTTGCATTATTACTCTTTGATCTCAGATGCACATATCATGAGTCCAGCACATTAATGATGCAATTTTGTGCACTGATGGTTACTTATAGTAACAGGTAACAACAAGTTAGACCTACATTAGTTTTAATGGTGAAAATAAATGATAAAACAAACATAAATAGGATAACAGTAGGTGTATAGTGCTATGATCCCTCAGTGACTTAAAGGTGCAATTTGTACAAACTGTTGTTTAAAACATTACACAATGAATATCAGCAGAATGCAAAGAAAGCAGTTTTTGTTACAACAAAGACATCTGCGTATTGTGTTGCAGATGTGTCTCCTGAAGATAGCATGCTAACCAGCTAGCTTCAGTTTGTCCCGTCTTGTCATACCACTCCAAGCTTAAATATGTTATATATATATAAGCTGATAATTGTGTTATTTTAAACTGTTCTTACAGTGATTCCAATGATTTCCTGTTGCACGTTCACAGCGTCCTGATAGTGGCTGTTGAAGACTCACAGTGACTCAGCACTTCTCACTCACCCTTGCACACACAGAGTGCTGGCACAGTCACTCATATTAAACAATCAAATCTCCACTGAAAGTAGTAGACACCACCTATGTCATAAATACCTACGCTCTAGAGCGACATTGAAGGCGGCTCTGAGTAGAAAATGTATTCATGGATTGTTCACATGCAATTTGCACTTTCTTTGTTCCTCTTTCTCTGAGTCTGTCCCTGCACTCCGGATGTTGTGCGCTTGAATCGCTGCCCGAATCAACACTGCAGTTAAGTAATCCATGTGTGTGGCAATGAACCACATTTCTGTCATGTATCTGATACAGTTTGCAGTCCCTGTCTTGTCTCTTTTTGGGGTGCTGCTGTGCTCAAAAGAACAACTTGCATGAAAGAAAGCTTAAGGAATCATATTAAAACCATGTGGGTGGTGCTGCTGAACCCTGTTCCCTCCTGTGAAACATTCAACTGCTGACCGAAACTATTTTAGGTTTCAGAAAAGTTTGCCCAAAGAAAAAAAAAATGCAATAATTTCTCCACATTTCAAGGATAAGTGCAAACTGTAGTGGTTTTTCTTTTTTGGGTGAGTGGACTGTTCACATTCCACTTCTTTATATCGCTTCATCTTCGCTTTAAAATGGCCTCTGATAGCGATCTTTGTGTCTTTGTACGTGGTCCCTGTCTTTTTTTAGCAGATTGACTTTGCACGACTTGCATGACAATCATTTTATCTGTTGACAAAGCATAGGGAGGGATGAAAAGCATCGGTGAACAAGGTGCAACTGGTTTTCAGGGCTTAAAGTATTCCGGCACCATGCCGGATTTCCAGCATGTGGCGTTTGTCTTATATTTAAAAAAAAAAAAACCATCTTGATATCACTTTCGAGTTTATGAGTTCGTCTGCCAATGTTATGAGAGGAACACAACTCTCCCTCTCTCAAACTAACATTATTAGCCAATCAAAAGTGGAATGGGGCAGATCTTGGAAAAATATGCTTCAACCCACAATTGCTAAGTCCGCTTATTATAAGTGACTTCGGGCTTGTTTTTCTGTAAAGTCACTTGTAAATATTAGTAGTGGCGGGTTGCGGGTTTTTTGGGCTTGTTGTTAAAGTGTTGTTGCTTACTTGGGCTTGCTTCCAGCTCCATGAGTTGCAAGCAGATATATTCGATATGTTATTTAAATGCAGGATACTTTGTTTTCTTGCTGGATCTGTCAACCACTCCAAATGAGAGGGGCGGAGCCAAGGGATCCCCATGCACACAGTTCAGTCATGTCATGACTGTAGTTGCCATAACGATCTGATGACATCATTGGCCATGTGACCGCCTCCACAGAGGTTAAATACCTGGATCTCCACACTAGCTAGTTCGACTATACCAGCCTAGTCAGACGAGCATGAACTGATGAAGCCTCTTGGATGAGAGGTGAAACATCTTGAAAGACATATGACCAAGTCCAGTTGTTTTCAATTCAATTTCCTTGAGATATGGTTTCATTATGTTCTTGAATGTGGACCATTGAATCACGTTGTTAAAAATTTAAAGATATTTTGGATATTTTTTTATAGATATTTCAGAACTTCTTTTTCAACAAATTGTTATGTTGTTGTATATATTTTTATATTTGGTGGTTGAATCACCAAAGATGAGGATGGTGTTCTTCCTCGATCCTCTTCCTATTGTAGTGTATGTCATATTGTTTTGAAGTCCTGGAACTAAAACAAAAAAGGATCATAACGTATAAAAATAATAATAAATACAATGATACAATGCAATAAATTTCTGGATTTAGGGTAATATTTATGTGTGTGTGCAAAGTGTAATAATCTCTTTTTTTTGTCTTTACCACGACCCGATAAGTCGCTCGTTTTGGGCTTGTTTTCATAGGCCCGCTAGCTTGTTTCTCTCGCGAGATCTGGCAACACTGCTTCAATCAAGTCCTATGCTGCATAGATGCCGGAGAGGAGCATCTATGCAGCAAAGGATTTAAAAATAAATGGTGCTGGGCGTGGATAGAAGAAATAGGGAAAGACGGTATGCCTTCTGGTAGCTGGTGCAAGAAGTTAAGAGAAGCAGGTGCTTGCTTCTGCACTTTGTGCTCGAGAAAGCTAATATATGCAACTAGCGGTAAAAAAAAAAGTGCTACCACAAATCAGACCCCGCGCATAGAGCAGCTGTTCGCACTCTCCAACACACAACACGATTACCAGGGGCAACAACTAGGGGTGGGCGATACTGCAAATTTTGGTATCGATCCGATACCAAGTAATTACAGGGCCAGTATTGCCGATACCGATACCATACTTTTTACTTGAAAATTCCTGATCATTGAGTGATTTTGTACTTTTGCCTTTCATTAGCTGATCATGATTATGATAATAATAAAACACAGGACAAAGATTTTAGCCAAATAAGAAAAAAATATTTAACATAATTAAATCTATAACCTATCTGCATGTAGCCTAAATAGGAATACAAATGTTCCTTCAACAGATACACAAACGGGTTATTATATTTGGCCATATTTATACATCAGAGTGAACCTGAGTGAGAGAGCTGGAGAGGAGCATTGTGCATAAGGACTGAGAGAGATGCTGCAATCACAGAAACTGTGAAAAATTCAAGTGCTTTGCTGAACTTACAGAAGAGAAACTACAACAAAAAATATTGATCTCATCTAGTATTGATCCAATACCAATACTCACCTTGGTATCGATACTATCGATATTTGGATCGATCCACCCACCCCTAGCAACAACCACAGCTGACGCACCGGCATCAATGACTGACCGTGTGTGTGACTTGAAAATATGCATGTGCACGTTCATCGCAGAACACAATTTGTCTTTCACGCTCTCCCAACCCCTGGTGAATTTATGCACAAAAATAGCTGAAGACAAAATTGCTCTGACAAAACTGTCTATATCTAATCAGCATGCCAGCTATTTGAACACACACTTAATTACATTATATAACATTAACACTAGCATAAAACATTATAAACATTATAACCATTATTTCTTTTAAATAAAGCAATTATGGAAATGTTGCAATATAGAATTACAGTATTATCTACAGTTCACTGTTGCACTTTAACTGTTTACAAATTGTTTTTCAAAATAAATGGTGCAAATGGTGCATATTTTGTTTAAAAAGTGATTCGATGTCCTTTTCCATATACCCTCAACTGAATGGTTGCAAATCAAATCTTATTCTTCCAATGCCCGACTGAATTTCACATACCCTTATAAGATTGTCAGCAGAGGTGTAGTGCACAGGGGACGTGGGAGTACGGAGTCCCCCCACGTCTTCCAGTGTGATCTAAAAATATTGATAATTTTTAGCCTTATGTGTGTCCATACATGCATATAGTATTCTTTGTGATGCTGTCTTAAGAGTAGCGTTCCCCCACTTAAATAATCTCCAATACACCACTGATTGTCACCTTGTGATTGTAGGTCATCTTGTAACCTGTCAAGGCCAAAGTTTAGCAGCAAAACTTGATATCAAAAGTATCCTAAATGCTCCATCTACCAGATGGAGTCCTATCTCCACCTACTGACCTTTCCTGTTATTGCAGTTTCAAAAGGTCCACCATAATCTGCAATCATTTCCATATAATGTTTTTCCTTTTTTTGACCCTGCATATGTATCCGTTAAGTCAAATTTTCATCTACTTTCCCACTTTTTTTTGGCTCCACAGGAAGCTGCATATAATCTGATAAGTTCCGTTCAGTGATGTCACCAGAGAAACACCCACAACATTCAACAGGTTGTATTGGATAAAAGGGCCAAGTTGGACAAGGAACAGGATGTGACATCACAGAAGTCCTGTTGTGCTGCTGTTCATGAGTGTAGGACCTGAACCTGACCTCAAAAGCATGTAAAATGTCTCTACATAGTGGATGTTCACATCTATTTTGTAATTAAAGTGATGCTCACCAACATATAGTACGGCTGTTGTGAATTTCTAAAAAATGTTGTGCCTTCTACAAACAATGCAAAAAAAGCCTCATCTCACAGAAGTGCCAGAACTGAGCGTGGGCCCAGAGAAACACCCAACAGTTGTTATCAGCACAGCTCTTACAGATGGTAAATAGAAGTTAAGCATTCTACATTAATGCAAAATAATGCACAGGATGAAATATGTGGCTGTCATTTATGCAGTGTAACTGCAGAGCCAACATGACATGTTTGTTGTAGTTGACTTTAATTAGTACAACAAATAGGCTGAATCCTATTAATCCAAACTGACTGAAGTAGAAGATGAAACATTTATTCCTGTTGTCATAGTAACGTGTACATGTACTAGTCAACAGATTAATGTTACATGTACAAGCCACGTATGTCGGAAACAAAAATTGCTATCGCAACAATATCACAAGGTCCACAGTTTTATTCTGCCTGCCTGTAAACCCTACAAGCCTGTGTTTACCAGCAAATGTAAAAAAAAAGAAGAAGAAAGATCTGGCGGAGACATGCCTATAATAAACATAAAATAAACTAAATCTAAAAGTTAGCTTGACAAAAATAAAAAAAATCATTTCTGCTGTTGAAACAGCACACAGGTAATCACAACCTTTTCATTGTCAGTAAAATAAAAAAAGCTGTATCCGGCAAAACATTTCTGTAGAATCGATCCAACAATGTGTGAGAACCTCAGAACTCTTTGAGTTTGTCCTGTCCCTTAGTGTTCTCCAGCCAGTGAGGCGGCCAGCTGGCTTTGATGCTGGGCCGATCCTTCAGCAGAGCGTAATACTCTCCCAGTGCTGGGTAACTCTCAGCAGGCAACCTACAGAACAGAAAGTAGGAATGTTAAGCCATATATCTACAGATCTCTTATGTCGGTGCGACTTCTAGAAAATTCTCCTACTGACCCAAATCTGAAGAGATAGGCAACAGTGGGGAAGACGGTCACGTCTGCCAGTGAGAAGGACTTTCCTGCCAGGTAGGAGCCTGAACCCAGCTTGAAACAAAGAAGTGGAAAAAACAGCATGTTTGAAGATGTCAGTTCATGCTGAGCTCGTTGTTGAGGTGTTTACAGAGCATACTGTACCTTCTTCAGGTAACCCTCCCAGAGCTTCAGTTCAGTGACCAGAGCTTCTTTGTTTCTCTTCAGAGCTGAGTCATGTCTCTCTCCTTCAGGGACAAACCACTCGTAGTAGATAACTGAGTCTTAAAAAAGAAAACACACACAGACATTAATATATTTAGAGGTTCACTGGGTCTATGAGGTCATTCCCTTGGCATAACTGTATGTAGTGTTTTCAAACACGAGTAATTTATTGTTTAAAAACAAGTGGCAATACTCTACATTTTTCTTACTATGACTTGTACATGAACCCTTCAGACTGAATTATGGAATATGAGACGGACTTCTTGTAGCTGAATCACGGAAAATGAGAACTGTTCATGTTTTGCTTCTGTATCAAGCAGCGAAACAGTTGTGGTCGGATATGTCTGACTTATTTTGACATAGCACATGTGACCATTGTGCACACGTACAATGCGATGCTGATGCCCGGGCCCTTAATACGAACCAAGAGGCAATTTTGTTTTTTGGGGGGGGGGGTGTTGTATGTTTTTTTTTTAAATCGCAGCATGGAGGTCCCATACCCTGCGGTTAAAAGTGGTTTAATCTGTCTGCTGAAGGGATTTCAATGTAATTGTCTTACTGAGTTTTTCGTAGAAGGCGAGTCCCTCAAACATGCGTTGGTACATCAGTGCTTGTTCTGCTGGGCTGTCTGGGATCAGTGCGTTTCCCTGGGACTTAAACTGACTCTGCAAATCAAGACAAGGTACACTTCTTAATGTTGAAATTAGCACTATTATTCAAACTATAATTATGTGTAAACGCTCTTGCTGAGAATCGTCATCCAATTTGACTCACCTCCAGGTAAAAACAGGCGGCATAGGAGTCATTCACAATGTTGTCTCCATGTTTGAAAGAGGGAAGCTTCAAAATGAAACAAGTTATTATTATACCGTATATGTACTTAGTTATTATGTGAGTGAGACAAACTGTTCAAGGCCTAGTTATTATCAGTCTTATCATAAACCTGAATGCTTGTGGGAGCTAATTATGACAACCTGCTGAGCTCTATCACACAGGGACTTTATGACAAACATGGTGGCCAGTTATCTGTTAAGAATCTGTGCCTGCAGTGTTTCCCATATAAGTACTGTACAAAAATGTAAATGGAGGTTCTCAGAGCCCTAAATCATTGGTGTAGACTCATAGACGCCAAACTACCATAAAAATCCAGCCATTACATCTTATCTTGTTTAAACGTTAAATACACTCGGACAAGCTCATGAATTGATCATTTGAGCGACACTCAAATACTTCTGTGAACGTCTGCATGCTGTTAGCACACCTGTAAGACCCCTTATCATTGCTTGGTAGTTTCCGCCCCCTGTGGTGCGTTTGTGTAAGATCGATTTCCTGATAATACAAAAGCGTTTTGGTCTTTTCAATGTGAGCCGAATTTCAGTTCACACCCATGTCATTCGTCTCTAGCATTCAGTCATGTTTCAACAAGTATACATTTTGTACGTAAGCTGGAAAACATTGCATAGATAAAGTTTTAAATATAATTTGGCGTTGCCTTAAACATAAATGCACGTCTGGTAAAAGTTCTATAAATGGTGGGACTGCAGGTTGTAGTCTATAAATACGTTATGTTGGCTGAAAGAGAGACGGTACCTGTCCTCTGGGGTTTATATCTAACACCTCCTGGGACTTGTGCTCCTTTTTATCAAAGGAGAGCAGTTTGTGGTTGTAGCCCTGCAGGTTCTTCTCCTCCAGAGCGATCATCACCCTCCAGCAGGGAGCAGAGCCGGAGCCCCACAGCAGAGTCATGTCCTTGGCCATGGTCGCAGATTTAACAGCCTGAAGTTGGAGCCTTCTGATGGAAACCGAGACTGAAGTGACAGCGACTTGTGCGCAAGTAATAATGGACGTTTTGCTTCTCTGATAACACTTCATGAAGCTCTCACGTCATAATAAAGCGTGCACTGCCACCTGCTGGTCAGGAGGAGGTACTACAACTGTTTCAATTAATGATCCTTTATCATAGTGTTTCATTTAAACCTCACATTTCGTTTTGTTTTAAAAATGGTTCGGTCCGTAGAAAAAACATTTACAGAGTTTTACAGAATTTAAAAATAATAATTTTACAGTCAGTTTTTTTTTTTTTTTTTTAACTAACTTACAGACATACAGTATCATGGTGAAGGCATTGTGTTAAAGATCCCTCAGGATTTCATGTCCCTGCGGGCTGGCCAGCCATTGTGGGGGCCTGCTGGCTTTAATGCTCCGTCTGTCCTTCAACAGGCTGTAATATTTGGCCAGTTTGGAGTAACGTCTAGCAGAAAGTCTATTGAGGAGAAACAAGGTTAGGATGCCAGCAACACCTAATTCAAGAGGGTTTTCAAAGTTAGGTTTTTTACTTAGGTAAAGGATCTGAGTACTTCTTCCATCTCGGATGTATCTAACTGAGTTTATCGGCTGAGAGGCTGAGTCCCTCCATCATGTGTTTGGTACATCAGCGCTTGTTCTGCAGGACTGCCAGGGATCAGCTTGACACCCTGGGACTTCAACTGATTCTGGCGCAGAATAATAGGATTGAAATTTCAAAATGTAATTTCCATTGGTTAATGTGCAGTTTTTAAGTGCTGCAAAAAGATTAAACCTTTATCACACTTTTTTTTTCTTTTTTACACCAATGACTGCTTTTAATGGCTTTACAGAATAGATAAGAACTTTTTTTTAAGAAATTCTCTATCCAGATATCACATTTTTGGCACATTTACAATAGTTCTTACAATAAACAATATATTTGAGTGTTCCTTATCTGTGAACTGCCACTGAGAAGCACAGTGTATCACTTGTGTTGTGTAGATGGGCAACCCCATAAGACTTCCTTTATGTATGTACATATATATATATATATATATATAGTATAGTTGATATAGTTACACTGTATAAAAAGACATACTTTTCTTTCTCACTGTCTGACATGAAAAGATAATCACTTTTCCTGTTTTAGGTCCGTTAGGATTACCAAAATTATTTCTATTTGCCAAATGCCAGAATAATTAGAGAAGGATTTTTTTAGACAATTTTTTATTACTTTCTTCAAAGTCAGAAG
>CAEMYA010002140.1:5710974-5762414 GCA_903131615.1 Diplodus sargus | reverse complement strand
CGTCAGTGCTTGTTCTGCTGGGCTTTCTGGGATCAGCCTGTTTCCTTGGGACTTAAACTGACTCTGAAAATCAAGACGGAAAAGACAGGTTTCACTTAAAATCTAGCATTATGTGTAAAATTGATGTTTGAGGAGCACTGTCTAGTTCTGGAGACGAAATTCAAACTTTGAACATTAATACTTGAAATAATAATGAGGTAATTTCTTTCTCCCAGGACTGAATAAACTAGCTGTTCTCAGAGGACAATAAGGTCCCCAGAACTCTGTTTAAATCTAGAAAGGTGGCAGGGTCCGCCAAATCTAAACAAGGTAAAACACTATGAAAGTATTTGTTTAGGCAAAAAGAAAAAGAAAAACATGTTTATGATCTTTCTCTTATAATTTAAGTTCTTTCTCCACAACTGCAAAGTTCACCTTTATCATCTCTAAGTTGACTCACCTCCAGGTAAAAACAGGCGGCAAAGGATTCATTCACGATGTTGTCTCCATGTTTGAAAGAGGGAAGCTTCAAAATAAAACAGGTTATCATCATACTGTATAATGTACTTGGTAATTATGTGAGTGAGACAGACGTTTCAATGGTTAACTGTGATCAGCGTTATCATAAACCTTAATGCTAATGGAAGCTAATTAAAACAGCCTGCTGAGCTCTATCACACAGGAACTCCCTACAGCCTGTTTATAACAAACATGGCTGCCAGTCATCTGTTATCTGTGTCTGCAGTGTTTCCCAAATCAGCATCACGGTGCAAATATGTACCGCTGACTTCTGCTAACATCTGCATGCTGTTTGCACACCTGTGGGACCTGTTATCGTTGCTTGCTTGGTAGTTTCCGCCCTCTGTGGTGCGTTTGTGTAAACAGCACTTTGGTTGGTAATGGAAATTCAGTGAAGATCGATTTCGTGATAAAACAAAGCTTCTTGGTGATTTCAATCTGAGCCAAATCTAGTGATTCGTCTCTAGCATTCAGTCATGTTTCAACAAGTATACATTTTGTAGGTAAGCTGGAAAACATTGCATAGAAGTTTTAAACGGAATTTGGCGTTGCCTTAAACAAAAAAGCCCGTCTGGTAAAAGTTCTATAAATGGTGGGACTGCAGGTTGTAGTCTATAAATACGCTATGTTGGCTGTAAGAGAGACGGTACCTGTCCTCTGGGGTTTATATCTAACACCTCCTGGGACTTGTGCTCCATTTTATCAAAGGAGAGCAGTTTGTGGTTGTAGCCCTGCAGGTTCTTCTCCTCCAAAACGATCATCACCCTCCAGCAGGGAGGAGAGCCGGGGCCCCACAGCAGAGTCATGTCCTTGGCCATGGTCGCAGATTTAACAGCCTGAAGTTGGAGCCTTCTGATGGAAACCGAGACTGAAGTGACAGCGACTTGTGCTCATGTAGTTATGTACTTTTTCTTCTCTGATAATACTTCATAAAGCTCCTACGTCATAATAAGTGCCACCTGCTGGTCAGGAGGAGGCACTACAACTGTTTCAATTACTATTCCTTTATCAAAGGGTTTCATTTAAACCTCACATTGTGTTTTGTTTTAAAAATGGTTAGGTCCGTAGAAAAAACATTTACAGAGTTTTACAGAATTTGAAAATAATAATTTTACAGTTTGTTTTTTTAACTAACTTACAGACATACAGTATCGTGGTGAAGGCATTGTGTTAAAGATCCCTCAGGATTTCATGTCCCTGCAGGCTGGCCAGCCATTGTGGGGGCCTGCTGGCTTTAATGCTGCTTCTGTCCTTCAACAGGCTGTAATATTTGGCCAGTTTGGAGTAACGTCCAGCAGAAAGTCTATAGAGGAGAAACAAGGTTAGGATGCCAGCAACACCTAATTCAAGAGGGTTTTTAAAGTTAGGTTTTTGAGAAGACTTATGGTTCTGCTGTGATCACAGTACTTTTACTTAGGTAAAGGATCTGAGTACTTCTTCCATCTCTGATGTATGTAACTGAGTTTATCGGCTGAGAGGCTGAGTCCCTCCATCATGTGTTTGGTACATCAGCGCTTGTTCTGCAGGACTGCCAGGGATCATCTTGACACCCTGGGACTTGAACTGATTCTGGCGCAGACTGATTTTTTTTTTTTTTTACACCAATGATTGCTTTTAATAACCTTATAAAATGGCTAAGAAAAATCTATTAGAAATTCTCTGTCCAGATATCGCCTTTGTGGCACATTTATAATATTTCTTACAATAAGCAATATATTTAAGTGTTCCTTATCTGTGAACTGCCAGATATGTACAGTGCATTACTTGCGTATTATGCACAAGTGGGATGAGGCAACCCCATAAAACCTACTTTATCTCATATATAATACCAACTACTCCTATGATCATCAGCTGATGGAGCAAAACAGGGGAAGCCTGAAACATGGAGCTGTCATTTATGTAAAGTCACCATTGCACAGAGCATTTCACTCACCTTTGAGCAGAGCAAACCACTTTAATGTTGGCATGGCTTCTCAAATAATAAAACCAGCAGGTCATGTCCTCAAAGAACGCCGCCTTCATTTTTTATTGACACAGATTGAAAATCTTCTTGGTTTTATCAGGCCTGTGCCACAGTAATTCTGCAGAGCCAACATACTGGTTTACAATGACATGTTTGCTGTAGTTGAGATTATTTAGTACAACAAATAGATTGAAACCTATTAATCTGAAACAACTGACTTCAACAGAAGACTCAACGAGCATATAAAACTGTTGTTAGTCATCAGGTGTTGCAGCATAATACGATGACAATATAACGATTTTATGATGCATACACACACCATGTATCCAGGCAGCAAAAAACAATATCCTTACAGCCTGTGTTTACCAGTTGACAATAACATGCCTCTGAAAAAAAATACATTTTAAAACTAAATCTAAAAGTTAGTTTGGCTAAAATAAAAGAGCCACATCTCTTTTGCTGCAACAGTAATGTATTTAGAGCACACAGGTAATCCTAACACCTTTCCTCTCCAGTGACAGAAAAATAAAACAGCTGGATCACATTGGACAGAGTTAAAACTATCAAGCAAAAGCATTTTTGTAGAATCCGAACAGAAGCATTACATGTCAGAGATGCTCACAAGTCTTTGGTCAAATGCCCAAGTCAAGTCTCAGGTCTATTATGGCTGTAATGAGCATTCTATCAGCTGTATTTTAACTTGTAGCATGAACGTGTAAGGGAAATTCTCCTTGTTGAGGTGGAGAGTTGATCATTCCCTGAAGAATTCTAGACTCAGCGTAATGATTCAGATCTCTTCAATAAATGCAGCATGGAGAGAAGACCTGAAGTGTTCTCTGCAGTCTTTGAAATGTTTCCGACTTAGATAACAACAGAATAGAGGTTACATACTTTTACGACAGTTGTTAATCATTTCTTCCCAAAACAATGACGCCCTGATGTTTGTGTTGATCATGCCTTTCCCACGATGGTGACTATTATGTTTTATTGGACAGTAAATGTCACCTTCCTGTAATCACCTCAGACAAAGAGAATTGCCCATCACGCAACTTTCTGACCCTTAAACCTAAAGGGGAAGGGGAATCTCCCCTCTTCTCACATCCTGGTATATTCTCTACTGTACATTGATTACAGAATTCAAAACCATTTAATTTCCTCACAAACGTACAGGTACAATATAGAGCAAGAATTGAGGTCCTACATACCTGCTTAGCCAGCGGATGGTGGCAGCAGAATGTGGACTACTAAATTACCTGACCATTTTTTACAGTCATGGTAAAGCCAGCACTGTGTGAACACGGGTGGCAAGCAAACACTTGTCTTTTTCTAAATATTCAGCCGATGCCACTCGAATCAAGCAAGCTAAAGTTAGATCGTTTATTACGCTTCGCTTAAGCATTTGGCGAGTCTTACGTCATTCTGTAACCGCACGCTAGTGAAACGGGAGGCAGGGAGAGAGGGTAAAACAGCTTGCAGGGACTTAAAACAAAGATTGTTCATGCACCCCGCACCGAGAGTATCAGTCGAGTCTCAGATGTCCTTGAGTGTGTCTTCTCCCTTAGTGTCCTCCAGCCAGTGAGGCGGCCAGCTGGCTTTGATGCTGGGCCGATCCTTCAGCAGGGTGTAATACTCTCCCAGTACTGGGTAACGCTCAGCAGACAGCCTACAGAACAGAAAGTAGGAATGTCAAGCCATACATCTACAGATCACTGATGTTGTCAGTGCGACTTCCAGAAAATTCTCCTACTGACCCTGATTGGAAGAGAAGGGCAACCGTGGGGAAGACAATCACGTCCGCCAGTGAGAAGGTCTTTCCTGCCACGAAGGAGCCTGAACCCAGCTTGAAACAAAGAAGTGGAAAATACAGCATGTTTGAAGACGTCAGTTCATGTTGACATCGTGTGTGTTTACAGAGCATACTGTACCTTCTTCAGGTAACCCTCCCAGAGCTTCAGTTCAGTGGCCAGAGCTTCTTTGTTTCTCTTCAGAGCTGAGTCATGCCTCTCTTCTTCAGGGATGTAGTACTCATAGTAGATAACTCCAGCTAAAAAAAATAAAAATGCATAAAAAAAAACACACCAAAATTGATATATTGAGCTTCATTGGGTCTAAGATTTTATTGCCTTGCATGAGTGTTACATTTTAAAGCAACAAAAATGTATTGTTTAGAGAAGAAGACGTGACATTTTACACTTCTCTTATTGTTCCATGTAGACGCTATGAAAGGCTTGAACAAATGTATAGATCCATTTTTAAACTAAAGTATTGTAATCCAAAAACATTTCTGGAGCAAAACAGCGTTGCAACTAGGGTTGTCAAAAGTATCGAAACTCAAAAATGTATCGATACTAAAATGTTGTATCGAATACGATACTCATTTTCAAAAGTATCGATACCGATTATTTTTTGCACTACCTCAGACCTGAAACTTGTTATCATAGCTGCAGTGTCTTTTTGCACAACTGTTTTTTATTATAAATATTTAACGTGTGGTTCTGTTAATTGTTCCATGTTGTAACAGAGGTTATTTTTGCATTTTTCTTGTTAATAATAAATTTTTCTTTTACATTTTGGAGTCTTTTTTTAATCCTTGTGGTATCGAAAATGGTATTGAGTATCGAATATTTTCCTGAGTATCGGTATCGAGTTGAAAATTTTAGTATCGTCACAACCCTAGTTGCAACATTCTCCTAAACAACTGAAGTAGATGGAGACTTGTTTGAAAACGTAAAAAAGTAACTTAACTGAACATAAAATGGCTCTAAACAGCTTGTCTGGCATTATAGTCTCCAGGAATCCCAAATTATCATCATCATCATTATCCTAAATGTCACTGTTGCTGCTAAGCTAAAAGCATTAGCATGCACCCTGTCTGAAGCATGTGCTCGACAGTGTGTTGAGGGTGTAAATATTGTTTGTATTTTTTTTTTTTAATTTAATTTAGGATCTCAGGGCTTCCAGATACATTTCATCACAAGTCCTCATCTACTTCAGTTGTTTAGAGGAGTGCTTCAAGCCCATTTTGGTGTGAAGCTCCAGGACAAATCTGAGGCCATCCTCATTGCTTCCCCAGCCACTCTCAGCAAAATCTCCCATCCCTGGTTTCATCACATCCTCTGTTGCTGAAGTCATAAATGTAGATATCACCTTAGACCCAATCACTGAAGAACTGTCCAAGCAACCTAAAAAATGCATTCCTGTAGCTGAATAAAAATAACAATGGGTTCCACGGCCAACTCGGTGCTTGGACCCTTAACATGAGCCAAGAGGCCATATTTTTTTTTGCTGATAAGAGGGTTTGACCTGTCTTGCTGAGGAGATTTCAATTTAATTGTCTTACCAACTTTTTCGTAGAAGGCAAGTCCCTCAAACATGCGTTGGAACGTCAGTGCTTGTTCTGCTGGGCTGTCTGGGATCAGCCTGTTTCCCTGGGACTTAAACTGACTCTGAAAATCGAGACGGAAAAGACAGGTTTCACTTAAAATCTAGCATTATGTGTAAAATTGATGGTTGAGTATTAACGGAGCACTGTCTAGTTCTGGAGACAAAATTCAAACTTTGAACATTAATACTTTAAATATTAATGAGGTAATTTCTTTCTCCCAGGACTGAATAAACAAGTTGTTCATCTCAGATGACAATAAGGTCCATAGAAAACTGTTTAGAAAGGTGGCAGGGTCCACCAAATCTAAACAAGGTAAAACAGTATGAAATGTTTGTTTTATTCAAAAAACAAACAAAAAAAATGTTAATGATCTTTCTCTTCTGACTTAAACTATGTAAGTTCACCTTTATCATCTTTAAGTTGACTCACCTCCAGGTAAAAACAGGCGGCATAGGATTCATTCACGATGTTGTCTCCATGTTTAAAAGAGGGAAGCTTAAAAAAAAACAAAAAAACGGGGTTATCATCATCATTATTATCATTATTATCATCATCATCATCATCATCATCATCATTATGTGAGTGAGACAGACAGTTCAATGGGTAACTATTATCAGTCTTATCATAAACCTTAACGCTAGTGGGAGCTAATTATGACAACCTGCTGAGCTCTATCACACAGGGACTTTATAGCAAACATGGCGGCCAGTTATCTGTTAAGAATCTGTGCCTGCAGTGTTTCACAAATCAGTATTGTACAAAAATGTACCACTGACTTCTGATTACTGCTATGTCTCAATTCAGGGTCTGCATCCTTCTAAGGACCCAGCCTATGCGATCTTCGAGGGAGAATCCTTCGAAGGAGAATCCTTCGAAGACTACAAATCACCCACTCATTCCCTACTCCCTGGTCACTACATAGGGAGTCCAACATAGTGGACTATATAGTGAGCTCATTGGCAGAAAGAAAAACGCACTTTCAGACACTACTCTGGCACCGTTAATGACGTCACTACTGTCTCGCAGTTGAAACGTGAATTGAAACCTCCATGCGTTCGTCCACAGCGCAATGCATGATGGTAAATATTAATTGGCAAGTGACTACCAGTTGTACACCACCTTTCGTGATGCATTGTGGGATACTTTGAGTGCACTATATAGGGTATAATATTTCCCACTAGACATTCGGACAGCACTACAAAATAGCATAGTCACTATGTAGTGCACTATATAGGGAGTAGTGAGTGATTTCGGACACAGCGCTTGTTAACTGCGTCAACTCTTTGGAGCACTTCCTGGTTGCACCAGATGTTTAACATTTAAGTCACGATTTCTGCCGCCCAGGCCCGCGAAAGTGACTGTCTACGCCACGCGATGTCGCCATTTTCTCTCTTTCTTACTTCTTTTTCGGCCGAAAAGGAAAGTGAGAGGCCAAGAAGGATAGCAGTGGTGCATCCTCCGAAAAGATGGAAAAGAAGGCCGCATATGTGGGCTGCATTTAAAGAAGCCTTTGAATTGGGACAGCCTTCACGTGGCGTTGTGACGTAATTGGCCTTCAAATGCGGCCTCCGAAGGGTGCAGACCCTGAATTAAGACACAGCAAACGTCTGCATGCTGTTAGCACACCTGTAGGACCCGTCATCATTGCTTGGTAGTTTCCGCCCCCTGTGGTGCGTTTGTGTGAAAAGCACTTGGGTTAATAATGGACTTCATTGAAAATCAATTTCCTGATAAAACAAAAGCGTTTTGGTGATTTCAATTTGAGCCGAATTTGAATTCCCATCCATGTGATTCGTCTCTAGCATTCCGTCATGTTTCAACAAGTACACATTTTGTAGGTAAGCTGGAAAACATTGCATATAAGTTTTAAACGGAATTTGGCGTTGCCTTAAACAAAAAAGCCCGTCTGGTAAAACTTCTCTAAATGGTGGGACTGCAGGTTGTAGTCTATAAATACGTTATGTTAGCTGTAAGAGAGACGGTACCTGTCCTCTGGGGTTTATATCTAACACCTCCTGGGACTTGTGCTCCATTTTATCAAAGGAGAGCAGTTTTTGGTTGTAGCCCTGCAGGTTCTTCTCCTCCAGAGCGATCATCACCCTCCAGCAGGGAGCAGAGCCGGAGCCCCACAGCAGAGTCATGTCCTTGGCCATGGTCGCAGATTTAACAGCCTGAAGTTGGAGCCTTCTGATGGAAACCGCGACTGAACTGACAGCGACTTGTGCTCAAGTAGAAATGGACGATTTGCTTCACTGATAACACTTCATGAAGCTCTCACGTCATAATAAAGCGTGCACTGCCACCTGCTGGTCAGGAGGAGGTACTACAACTGTTTCACTTAATTTTCTGTTATCAGAGGTTTTCATTTAAACCTCAGATTAGCCTTTAAAATAATAAAAACATAACAGTTTAAAACATTTTAACGTTTATTTTTACAGTTTATTTTTCATACAGTATCATGGTGAAGGCATTGTGTTAAAGATCCTTCAGGATTTCATATCCCTGCGGGCTGGCCAGCCATTGTGGGGGCCTGCTGGCTTTGACGCTGGGTCTGTCCTTCAACAGGCTGTAATATTTGGCCAGTTTGGGGTAACGTCCAGCAGACAGCCTATAGAAGAGAAACATGGTTAGGATGCCAGTGATAAACAAAGCAGTCTGGGCTCTTCCATCAAGTGTTGGACTCAGTCACCTACCCAAAACGAAAAGCATAAGCAGTGTTTGGAAAGACGATCACATCAGCCAGCGAGAAGGCCCCTGCCAGGTACGAGCCTGCAGCCACCTTGATAGCAGAAATCAAATGAAAGAAACACTGGTGTGTGTGTGTGTGTGTGTGTGTGTGTGTGTGTGTGTGTGTGTGTGTGTGTGTGTGTGTGCGTGCCGTTCATGCTCTACCTTGTGCAGGTAACCCTCCCAGAGTTTTAGTTCAGTGACCAGCGCTTCTTTGTTTCTCTTCAGAGCCGATTCATGTCTCTCCTCTTCAGGGACAAACAGGTCATAGTAGATTAACTGAATCTAAGACAGACACGTGCACATAAAGTGTGATGGTGTTCAGTGCTTCTGTCCATGTTTGTCTCTTTGGTCTGTGAAGCTGAGGTGTGCGTATCTTACTGAGTTTATCAGTGAGGCTGAGTCCCTCCATCATGCGTTGGTACATCAGCGCTTGTTCTGCAGGACTGTCAGGGATCAGCTTGACACCCTGGGACTTGAACTGATTCTGTCACAGAATAATAGAATGTTTGTTTTCTTTTTAACACTGAAACGGTGAGAAGAGGCAGTGTGTTGGGATCAGTTTTGACACTTTACCTCCAGGTATAAACATGCTGCAACGGACTCATTCAATATGTTGTCTCCATGTTTGAAGGCGGGGAGCTGAAGGAAGGACATCGCATAGCTGTTATTTTCCTGTTGGTAAACCTTTACAATGATATATCATGTTTTAATTTATACTAATCAATGTCTTTAACTTGACTTCATAAAATGAAAATAAGAAAACATGTATTTAATGTAAACATAACCCTAAGCTCCTCTTATTGGTCAGCTCACACACGCCTGACCCAGCACCACAAACAACGACAGAGCAGCTGTGCTAAATCAATTGTTGCCTGCCAAACTAGGTGCAAGGAATAAACTATTCAAATGTGTGACATGGTGATGTATTGTGATGTCACAAAGTCACAGAATTTAAGGTGGGACTACTGACGAGGCGTTTCAGGAGCGGTGTTTTCAGTGGGAGGGAGGAGCTTCTGTAGGTGCGGAGCTTTTTAACATTCAAGACCTTTTACATGCACAAGAACCCACTGTATACAACACACTGAAGGGAAGAAAAAAAAGAAGAAAAAAAAAGAAAAAACACAATAGGTGTCTTTTAAATATGAATGTGGTTGTTTGCATGCTACACCCACCTGTCCTCTCGGGTTGATTTCCAAGACTTCCTGTGATTTGTGTTCTCCTTTCTCAAAAGACAGCAGCTTGTGTCTGTACCCTTGCAGCTTCTTCTCCTCCAGAGTGATCATAACCCTCCAGCAGGGCGTAGATCCAGCCCCCCACAGCAGACTCATTGCCTTGGCCATGGACACGGGTAATACAGGCAAACGCAATGTCAACAAAACAAAGAAGACTCAACAGTGACCTGCACAAGTAAAGTGAGCAGCAGTTTACGGCACCTCATTAATCCAAAGGTTGCTCAGCGGCGGCACGAGGCCACGTGTTCTGGCCTCAAAAGTGAAAGCAGTGAAGAAGAGACGACGTGCACATCTCTTTTTTTCCACTCGTTTTTATTGCAGAATGTGTATACACAGCATTTCAAGTGAAAGTGTACGTAACCATGGTTTTCGTGATATTTCCCAGTTTTCTGTCGTACTGTGAGAGGAGCAGATGGTTCAGCTGGGACTCACTTCATCCACAACCTGTTCAAGTTCATACAAAGTACAATGTGGCCACAGAGTTCAAAAGCGAATGTCCAAACACCGCTCCCCTCTCTCAACACATACTTCAGCTACGAGCACGTCTTTTTATAACAATTCACAGAACAGCCTCTTTGTATCTCGGACTATAATACAAGTTTCTACAGAAGAAAATTACAAAAATAATACATCACATGAACCGCACTAAACATGCACACTGTAGTACTACAGTATTCAGTACCTGGCAGCTGAAAAGGGCATTTACACATTGTATGCAGAAGTCTCTGCATGTCCTTCAAAATAGATTATTAAAATTTTAAAAAAAAGTCTTTATTCTTTTGTCTTTTTACACTTTACAAACAGTTCCTCTGAGATCAAAACGTCTATTTTCTTTGTGTTTTGAGTCAGTCATTTCATTTCAGCATCAATGTTGAGTAAGGTGCAAGATGTGTGAGCTGTCGCAAATAAATACTGAGAAAAATTCTTGATCAACTACGCCTGTGGATGTGACGTGTGTGAGTTGTCTGAGAAGTGGGAAGTGCATGAAACGAGAGGGCGAGATGGCGTAAAAGGTACAGTGTCGTCCCTTTTAAATGAAAGGCACACATCAGATTGAAAACCTCTCACGTTCCCACTAATACACACCCGTCACTTGTCGAACGTGTCGCTGCAGAAGCAAACTCTTCATTGTTCTCAGTTCGCCTCTTTGTGCTGATCTCTTAGGATTCTGGATAAGAGGCCGAATTAGATCCTCAGCCTGTTGATCTTTACAACTGAAATTCACAGCTTAAATAAATGAGAAAAGGTGAAGTCACAGCTGCAGAAACTCACAAGCAAATCGTATCCCTTTGGACTAACGCAACATTTCAAATATGTTTCGATAAATAATAAACTGACACTTTTTCTCTGTGTTGCATTAAAAAAGAAAAAAAAGGAAGAAACACCAATATCACGACTGCAGCTTCATCACTCAGACACGTCAGGCAAAATTAGCAGCTGGCAAAAACCTAAAGGGCTTTGTGACAGGTGGAATACAACTCCGTAAAGTGTGGCGAAGGCAGGCGGCGGACAGAGGTGTCGCTCTGGCGACCGTAGCTGTGTTTCTACAGCAATTAGGACCGTTAGCAGGAGGCTGGATGATCATATTTATGTGTCCGGAGAATCGGTTAGTCCCAAAGCAAGAGCTTCCTCTGGGGTCAGACCGTTCTTCAGAGTCCGCCTCACTGCAAGAAGAGAAGAGAAGGACTTAGAGAGGCTTTTTTTATCAGTTGAACTTTACTTTTAAAAATGTTTATATTTATAAAACGCATTTGTTACAAAGTGCTTCACAAAATGAGAAAAGACTTAAAATAATGTTTATTGTGCTTGTATAATATTCTAACCCCTGTGTGACGGATCAATTCTCACCTTTAAAACTGCTTTTCACATCTGATTTTGTGTCAAGTGCTCCTCTGTGATTGTATTGTGTAACTTCTCATTTAGTATTGTGTCTTTATTTAGCTGAGGAACTTTTGATAGTGGTTCACATGGCTGTAAAGAACAATTGTTTTTATTATCAGTTATTCTGCCAATAATTTTCACAATTAGTAATTTAGGGTCTAACATGACAAAAAGCTTCAGATTGCCTCTTTAGTCTAACAAGCAGTCCCAAACCCAAAGACTCTTCATTTACTGTGATAAATGACCCAAAAAAGCACCAAATCCTGACATTTAAGAGGCTGGAATCTGCTTATGTTTTCAATCTTTGCTTGAAAAATGACTGTCAAGCTATTGATCAAAATAGTTGGCAACTAATTTTCTTTTGATTGATGAATCGTTGCAGCTTTAAGAGACGGTTTAAAAAGAAAAGGTTAGACTTGATGCAGCAGAAGCAGAGATATCCTGACTTTTAGTTTGGGCCAAGCTCCAAAACAAACAAAGCATCAGGTCCTACATTTCCCACAATGCAACGATCTTTCTCTTTTTGTTAAATACTTTTTTTTTCTGGTATTAATGTGCACAGATGCGTCTGCTTCATCGTGTATTGCTTTGTGGGAGAACATTTTACATCAACAGGAAATAAAAATAAATCATGTCTTTGCAGGACAAAAGTTGGACTGTTGAATGGTTCGATATTGGCCAGATGTTTTTTAGTGAAAACACATTTCTGTGAGCAAAGCCTGCTTCGAATAAGCGTGTGATATGGATTTAATCTTTAAGGTCGTACATGATTTGCGGTTGGCTCTGGACCTCCTCCTCTCTCGGGGCTGGGCTCTGGTTCCTGGACCCTGAGTGGCCGACCTCACTATACGCTCCATGATCTCGTCTGCGGCGTCGTCCCCACCGATCTGAGTGTCCTCTGCGGGCGGCGTCCATGCCGGCATGCTGCGACCTGAACACATGGAGCAGAATGACAAAGGCTTAAGCATGAACACAGAAACCCTTTAAATTGCTGTGACACTCTCTGCAAGGAACTTCCTGTCGTCCTCACCTCCCCGTCCAGGCCGGGATCTTGTCCGTGTCCGAAGCCCCGGTACTCCGCTTGCCTCCTTGTCTCCGCCGCTGACGCTGTTCCTCAGCACGGCTTTCATGTTCTCGTGCTCTACAGCGTCCTCGGCGTGGCCCAGACCCTGAGGCTGCTCGCTGTCCTGGCTGCCACTGGGGGCGCCACTGTTGCTGCTGGAGCCGTACCGAGCACACTGACGGGGAGAGACGGGGAGAAAGAGAATAAGAATATGGCAGCTTGTAATTGAAGTATTTTGGGCTTCGACTCCAATGTGACAAAGAAGAATCCAGGCTGTAAAGATTAGAATGCCTGCTCCGGTTTATTGACTGATTCATTCAGATGTTAAAATCAGTAAAAAAAAAAAAAAGGAAAACTTTGAGGTAAAGTGGTTCAGTCATGATTAGTGGTTTCATGCACAAACACACACACACAGACATGCATGCAGACAGAGAGCACACACGTTGATACCTCACTCTCTTCTTCATCATCAGACTACAGAGGAAAGACAAAGTGAAAGTCAAAGACGAGCTCGAAGAAAATGAAGAGGGAATAAGGTGAAAAAGCAATGATGGATTTGAAAAAGAATCTGAGTGTGACACCTGAGTGCGTCCTTAGGTAAGAGATTCTGTGTGTGTGTGTGTGTGTGTGTGTGTGTGAGATGCTCACAGGAGCGTTGACGTCCATGATCATCTTCCCTCTGGTCTTGTTGCGTTCGCGGTGGTCGGCTCGTTTCTGTTTCTGCTGCAGCACGCGGTCTCGGGTGGTTCGGTACTCCAGTGCAAACTCGCTGAGGATTTTACTGAACCTGTGGACGCTGACCTCTCTCACGCTGTAGGCCGGGTGACCGAGGAACAACAGGAACGAATGGAACCTGGAAGAAGCATGTCAACAACCAATTTGCTTCGTCTCCTTTTGGGAAAATCTTTAACAAGTTCAAATAGATGCGTAGTTGTTAAGACCAGTGGATATTTTGTACTGAGATCACTACCTGTTGATGATCCTGCGGTGAACAATCTTGAGGATGATGATCCTCTCCGCACAGTCTTTGAGGAAGTCGGACATCTTCTGCTTCAGCTGGGGCTTCATCTCGTGCTTGGCGATCACCTTCAGGTGGTCCCATGAGGCTTTGCAGCGGCGCTCCATCTGACACAGGTTCTCCTGCAGCTGGTCGAAATCCACCTGACGGAAGACATGTTGGTACCAATGAGGGACATGTGGAGGGAAAGTGTTTTCAAAAACTTGCATCAAAAACAAAACATAGGAAGCCCTCTAAGTAACTGAATGGCATTTTTATTTTTAAAAATAAAAGGGCTGGTGCCATTTTTACATTTCTCATCCCTGCCCTCAAACATGCTGAGGCCACCGCTGATTGGAATGAAGAGCTGTAGGAATTCACTAAGAAGCATGATTTGCATAGTGGCAGATTTCCCAGCATGCATTTTTTGAGAGCTAAATCTCTCCAGAGACAATGATGGTTAGAATCCACTTCCTACCCCCATAAACTTTTAATGAAGATGGGTCGGTGGAAACAGCCTGGTACGTTACGAGCTGTCAGAGCTTTACCGCAAATGATCGGCTCCTCAAAATGGAATCAGACCAGATTTTTCATGATGAAGTCAGCGACTTTAACATTTTTAAGTCTTGAAAATATCTTGAAAATATTTTCTTGTGCAGATATTTCACAATCTGAGGGGAGACGAGGGGGGAACCCATCCCATTTGTTAGCAAAATGACAAAAATGCATCCCCCTTGTTAACCTACCAGGACTGATAACTGATAAGCTATTTAGAGTTGCTCCATTATGACGAATAGTTTCTATATCAGTTTCTAATCCACATACAAACTGCATGTGTTGTAAATCACTAACATGGCACTACTTTGCTAATTGTATCTGTGGATCGACTAAATCGACCACAGAGCATAGAGATGCAGAACAGTTCATATATAAAGTTTCTGTTGGCGAGTGCTAAGCGTACTTTTGCAGAACGTGTGATGGCTCCGATCTCCGAGTAGAGGTCGGTGCTCTGAGGGAAGTTCTCCACCACCACAGAGCAGGCGTGATGCAGCAGAGACTGCTTGTGAACCGTGTCCTTCACCTCCGGGACCTTCTCCAGATACGTCATCTCGAAACCTTTAGCCTGGACACATGGACACACGGATCAAGATTATTTTCTGATTTCCTGTGTTAAAAAGAAATTTGCACAAAAATCCATACACGTCTGTTCTGACCAAACAATAGTGGCTAATCCGTGATATCATTTTTAATCTACAAATTACAGGCTTAAAAAAAAAATCCACACTCACACACACCACTGACTATCTCTACAATTACCCAAAACAAAAGAAGCTTGTCATTATGTCCCAGTGCGATGATGTGAACCTGTGACGTTTGTGACTCACATTGGAACAGTTGAGGAAGTTTCCGATAGAGAGCAGTGTGGAGAGGATGTAGCGCAGAGTTTTGTTCTTCTCCAGCTGCTCCATACCTTCCTTCAGATCCTGCAGCGGCTCCGCTACTTCCTGCGACGGGGAGAACACACACACAAACATCATTAGTTGAGTCAATTGGTACACCCAAAAACATGTGTTGTTATGCAAGCGGTGAGCAGGTGCACGTCGCCTCCGACCGCAAATTATCTGCGCCTGTCTGAGGTCATCAGAGGTCGTTTAAAGGTTGCTGCTTTGGTCGGCCTCGTGCCTCTGATTACATCAGGCTCTTGTGTGCTTGTGTTCCTGCGTGGTATGATGCCCTCCATTAAGCCTCCCACTACCAAACCGTCCCACAGAGCTGAGTCGGGAATGCCGTCGTGCCTTTCACGGAGAGATTAAAGACGACTGCATCCTGCGGAAAGCCGTAAAATTTACAGGACGGGGAGAGGGAGGGGCAGCGTGTTTTTCATTCTCCCGGTTTGGACTTTGAACTTCTCCTCCTGGATGCATTCTCCGCCCGAGTGTTCCAGAAGAGGACAAGGTGCCGCTAATAAGCGTGCATATTTTGTTATGATGCTCTGATGTAAGTATGTTGATGTTTCGCGGATGTTGTTTGCACTGAAGGGGATGTTGTTGCTTACTGACACACATGAGACACACACACACATTTGCACACATGCTGCGCACATTTGCTAAGAGTGGACTTCATTTGGCTTTTTTTATGTGTGTGTCTGTTTCTGCTTTGATAAAAACCACATCCACTCGCTGGCTATGATTTTAAATGTGCTGTTTCAGAATGCTTTTCGGTTCGGCCCTTCCCTCCTCTACATCTTTCATGAAAAGCATATTTCTTTAAATTGTTGAAGTTGTATCTCATCTAATAGTTTAATGCAGACCTTCTCAGTTGCCTCATAGTCCATCTTGAAGGCCCAGAGCTGGAGCCTGGCGGAGAGCTCGCTGATGGAGGACAGAGTGAGGAGGAACTGCTCTGCTGAGCCCAGCGGGACGTCAGGGTTGGCCAGCTGGGCCTCCTGGATCTTCTGCTTCTCCTCCTCTGTGGGGATCATGGTCAGGATTTTCTGTGAGAGAGGACAGCGGCGAATGAGTGACGGGTGTCACTTTCAATCACGTAAGTCAGGTCATTTGGATCTCTTACCTCTATGCCCTCCTTGTTGAGCGCGTACTCGTCAAAGTTAAGTATGGCTGTCTTGATCGTTCGAGGAGGAGGCAGCACCGTCAGCCCGATGTTGATGGCGTTACTCCTCTTGGAATCCAAGACGATGATCTCCTGCCGCTTGCCGTCTGCTGCTGTTTTCTAGAGCACAAAAACAATGCGAGGGTCAATGCCGGGTCTCCCTCTGTCGCTCTCTTGTCTCTGTGTGCTTTACGGATTAGAGGGATCGTCACTCAGCTGACACTGACTGCAGCCGTGGGAACTTACTGGTTAGTGGGAGCAGGGAATACGATCACAGGTACAGTATGTGTGTTTGTGTTGATGTTTGCATGTCTGCAGATTTAGTGACACCATATGTGAACAGATGGCCTCACCAGCACTTGAGGTCGTTATAAGCTATTAAAGGAAGGAGGTCGTAACTTGAAAGTGTAACAGACGAGGTGCAAAGACCTTGTTTCCTGCCACTATATAGTTATGTACTCACCATATGGAGGTCTAGAAGACTTACACAACAGCATATTAGTTATTGTAAACTAGATAGTCAGACAGGGAAATAGATCAAAATGAAAGAAGTCTGAAAACAAACGAAGACTGATGGTTCTACACTTCAGAAATGCACCACTTTATGAGCAGAATTGTATGTGAAATTGCTTTGAACCTTAACTAAAACATACTTTACATTCTGATGGGTCAGGTAAGAGAACCCAGGAACCTAAAGAAGCAACAAAGGAGAGTGTGCCATAATAATATCAGCAAAGTCTGCTGTGGCTTCTGATGGCTTTAATACTGTGGTGGTCCTCGAAATCTCGGATTCTCTCATTAACTGGAAGCTTTACTTGAACTGTTTCGACACTGTAGCTGCCGACCACTATCATAGTGTTGCATTACCTGCAGACCAGAAGCCGAGCTGAGGTGAGCTTTTCACTCCTTCTGCTCAGACAGCAGTTGTGCTTTTCGAAACATAGGCTCAGGAGTTCAGTGTGTGAGAAGCCCTAATCTTAGCAGTCCATACTTTTCTTATTTAGAGGCTTTGTGAGAATTATGAAGGAGTCAAACTCTCCCATTTGATCAGAACAGACATGACCTCCCTAAAACCCCTTCAACTTTCGATTGCTGGAGGTAATGGACAACGTTACCACTGGGCTGTGTGAACAGGGAAGTGTGTGTGATAAAGTAGCAGTCACTGAAGTACATAAAGACACATAAAGAAAGTACACGACTTCTGTCAAAACACGAGGAGCTGATACAGTTTTAAATATCTTACAGAAGTAATGTGATGGACTGTGAATTTCACACACGATACTCCCACACTGGTGCAAAGTGACTGGAAGACTGCCTCTCTTTCTCCTGATCTGTAACAAAGCTGATGTTTCTAATTTGGTATGGTGGTAGCACCTTTGGGAACCACTGACTCACCGTCCAAGAAGTTTGAGAGTAAAAAAGCTGTGCCACTGTTTTAAGATGCATCATTTCAACATTTGACAAACCCCAATTACCGGTCGGTCAATTATGTGTGCTGTAAGATGATCAAATAAAATATCACTCATTGTGTTAAATGGCTGGGATTTCATTTGGTATCGAACAGTAGCTTTGTTTCCGTTAATGTTTTCAATGCACATTTTGAAATACTGTGTTGGAAACGGTTGATGGAAATTAAGGAAAAAAATCATTAATTTGTCAAAAAACTTTTTTGCACTAACTTTTGGTGGTTTGAGCCTTTTCTGCTGTCTGTGTCGTCACAGATATACCCAGAAAGCCTGAATAAAAATCCTGAAGACTTCCCTTGTAGACGGCCGTGATGAATGATTTTGTGTGCATAACTTAATCTATCCCGCAAACTTCAGGCAAAACTCTTCCGTAGCCTAGTTTATTTGCTCCTGGTTGGAAACGTGCTTAATTTGCAATGTCCTTTTTCTTTTTTGCGAGATTTGAAAAGTGACCTTCAAATTTCATTTTGACAGATAGAAACACTTCAAGAGTTACACTGTACATTTTAAAAGTTGAATTTAGATTTAAAAAGTCAGGAAACACAGCTACCTCAAAATCATCAACTAAAGTAGACTATTACATTTTTGTTGTATGTTGTATAAGCGAAAACATTTTAACAACTTGAAATTATTAGGGTTAGTAATAATAACAAAGATCAGATTTTACAGTGTACTGCAGCTAGCTACTACTGGTGTCGCAGACCTCTGTGAACCACGTTCAGTCACTGGTTCTTTACCTTTGTAACTGGTATCTCCTTTGATTTCGTCTCAAACAGATGTTCCAGTTTGGCCGTGTCCAACTTCACTGGTTCCAGCTTGGACCAGAACGAGTCTCCAGTCCGCTTGTAGTCGCTGTACTGAGAGTCCGTCGGACGCACCTGATCACAAACAGAACGAGAACAACTGCATGAGGTAGAGACATGTGTTGGACGCCCATTTCCCACAATAAAAGAGGTAAATGAGAGACTGTGAACACAAATATCCCCGGGTTTATACAGCAGCAGGAACACTGTGGGTCATTCTGTTTCTCGTGACTCCTTAATGGTAACTGGCTAATGAAAATGTGCTGTTTTATAAGAACTCTTGATCTTCATCTGAAAGACTTCCAGTCAAACGAACAGATACTTCTCACTCATCAGCCTGAATAAAGAGTGATGCAGCGGTGTCTTCTGTCCAAAAAGCCTCAGTTGTACCTGACTGATGAAAAAGGTAACTCTGTCTTGACTCACCTCGTTCCAGAACAGCCTGATCGTCTTCTTCTTCTTGTTGAAGAGAGGCGGCTCTGGGGGAGGAGGCCCTGGAATCGGCGGGGCACAAAATGAAGGCGGAGGTGGAGGCCTCATTATACCAATCAAGGGCGGGGGTGGGGGGCAGCTGCCTAGCATGGGAGGGGGTGGAGGGAAGCGATGGATGAAGGGCGGAGGAGGGGGTGGGGGCGGGAGGTCGCTGCACCCTCCCATCAAAACAGCATCCAGAATGTCCTTGTCGTCCTCCTCCGTCAGGTCGGTGAAGTTGATGTCCCCGATGCGCAGCTCTCGAGGGCTGGCCAGGAGCTGGTCCCAGATCGTGTCTGATTCCTTTTTGGGTGGGGGAGGAGGGGGCTCGTTGGCCGGGCATTCCAGGTGAGGGTGGGGTGACACAAGGTCCTTGATCAAGTTTCCAAACCGCTCTGCGAACGGTCGGATGCTCCCGTGGTGATCAGAGCCGTCGTCCCTGTTGTCGCTCTCCTGGTCACCTTCCAGTCGGCTGTCGGCGTCCTCCTGGGTTTCTTTGTCCTCGCCCTCTTCTTTTTCTTTCTCTTTCTCCTTCTCCGCATCCTCTTCCTCCTCCTCCTCCTCATCACTGGGCTTCTTGTTCTGGGAGTAAAGCATGTCCAGCATGAAGAGCTTGCTGTTGAGGAGTTTGCTGCACTGCTCGTTCACCTCTTCCTCCTTAAAGCCTGAGAAGGAGGTTGTCGAGAGGAGAGAGGGATGTAAGAAAGAATGCACTCTGCATGCCATTAGCCGTTGTCAAGGAGGCTTTTAAATCAAAGCACTTAAGAGTATCAACTGAAACCCAAATACAATTCGATATATATAACAGTATGTATTTAGAATTTAAAAATGAGGTTCAGTTTACTTGACACGAGGAGTAACGCCTTGAAAACAGCTGTGTTGTGTTTTTTTGTGGCTCTGGAAGGATTTTGTTTTAATTCTGCTAAAATAACCTTGATGATTTAATCAGGGTTATCTCGGCCTTGCTATTTAGTTGTATTATGTCAATGGTACAATCTGATGTTTTTGGAGATAGACATTTAAGAATGATCATGTAATTTTACTTATTTTCCTGATTTTCAGAAAACTTTGTCCCATTTTCTTTTATGGTCCATCCTAAAGTGAGTGCCCAAACTCTCTACACTGTGCTGCAGGTAGGCCAACATGCACAAGGGTCCTTTCTTTCATTACAGCGTGCGACATGTTGATGTAAGTTTTTGTGTCGGCCATGCCTCCCAAAAGCAGCTGAAATAAGCAATCGGCCAATAATTGTTGAGATTTGGGAGGTGTGCCTGTCCCTGTGTGACCTAACATAACACTCCTCTCACTGTAGGTTGCAGAGATGTTTACATGTACACTTGGAGAAGCATAATTCCAGATTTAGCCCTCTGTAATTGGTCTCGTGTTTGTTCTTGGTTTCAGTACTACTACTTATGTTGAAGCTATTATTCTGCAGAATCACCATATTTGCGACAACGTAGTACAAATTGCAATGTATTTTCACCATCCACGACAGAGGACTCATCTGAAATAGTATCACTTAAAGGAAACATTAAGCTTTTTCATTTGTTTCCTTTCCTGATCAGTTCTCGTTCATGTGAAAGACCGCACAGACAGAAGCTCCTCTCTCCCACTGCTCCTGAAATTCCGTGACTTTGTGACATCACACCACGTCATCATGTCACACATTGGCATAATTTAAGTGTGGCGACTAGTTTGGCATGTAAATACTGATGTAGCACAGCTGATCTGTTGTTGTCAAAGGTGCTGGGTAAGGCGTGTGTGTGAGCTGACCAATCAGAGGAGCCTGGGTGTTCAGGATGGGGGGCCTTAAAGGGACAGGAGCTAAACCAGAGCATTTTAGACAGAGGGCGAATACAGTGCTGCAGCACTGGACAGAATGAGAAAACTGATGTATTTTTTTAGCATTAAAACATGTAAGCCTGTTCTAATAGTAACCTTAATTATGAACCTGAAAATAAACACAACATATCTCCTTAAATATTAAGACATTACAACCTACATTTGGCATCAGCTTTTGAAAACATTTACTCTAACACCAATTTTTCCCATGATTTTGAGACTACAATTAGATCCGCTGTTTGGTCTCGACTCACAGTTAGATTTACAATCACTGTTGCTCATTAAAATGCATTTTATAACCTCCATGTCTGCAACTGTACACTGGCAGCAGAATGACACAGAGTCATCAATAGAGTGGTTAAAAGTGCTAGTAGTTAAAAAAGTGTTGCTTTAAAGTGCTTTAAACATGACTTATTAGAAGAGTTTTGAAGAGTGATGTCCAACTAGAACTAGACTTCTCAACACAACATGAGTGTTAGTTTACCCACCATTCTCATTGCTGGCCCTCTCCTCTCTCTCCAGAGTGCTGCTGGCCGAGGAGATGCTGGAGGCCGAGCAGTTGTCCTTCTCGTTCACCTCCTCATTCTGTCGCTCCTTGTCGCTCAGGATGCCACTGTCCTCCTCTGCCTCCGCCTCCGCCTCTACCTCCACCTCTTCTTTCTCCTTCTCCGGCTCCTGCTCGCACTCCACGCCTACCTCCTCCTTTTCTGCCGCCGCTTCCTCTTGTACTTCCTCCTCTTCCTCCTCCTCTTTCTGCTCTTCCTCCTCTTCAGCGGGGGCCTCTTTTTCCTCTGCTTCTACACTGGCACTGGAGTCATCAGCCTCTCCTTGTGACAAAAAAAAAGTAAGATGCTGGGTTACTATCTCATCTCGTGCCTTGATTAGACATGCTGCAATCACTTACACAGAAACATACTGTAAGGTGAGACATCTCTGTTTAGGCTCCCTGCATCAACACACACTCACATGGTAACAAGAAAAACAAAAACACGTGGTGGGTACATAAAGCCTGGTTGTTGCGGGATCAGGATATGAAAAGGAAATGAGGAATTAAGTTCCTGTTTACATCAAAACACACTCATGTACACGGTGCATACAGGTAACCTAACAGTACAGGCCGCGCAGTGAGGCAGGCGGGGTTAGAATAACACGACACTGTGAGGCCTCATACACTCGCATGTTTGAGCTGCAGCCACTCAGCTCACGGTTACGCATGCACTCAGCTCCAAGACAAGGCTGTTTTCTTACTCAAGATGTTTTGGAATCACACTTTCAAAAAGGTCTTTCAAAAACCTATTTGACCCTTTAGCCTCAGTCCTCTCTCTGTTTTTTTTTCTTTCTGCCCCCCCTGATGGTTTCCCCCTTCTCTCCCTCAGTAATTTCCACAGTCCTGTCGCCTCGCCTTCTTGTGCTCAGGCCTGCATGCTAATTTAAACCACAGGCTGCAAACTGCAACAATTTAAGGCTAAGAATGATTGTTTCGGGGCGCTCTATTGGGAATTGAACTGGAGACCTTCTGGTTTTAATTATAAGGCACCGAGGTGTGGACCGACAGAATTCAAAGTCATACAAGAAAACTGTAACACACGATCTTAAAGTTAAAATCTTCAGGTCTTACTGAGAGTTTTTGGTGCATCATTAAGTTATGTTGGCAATATTAAGCCATTCAGTGTATTCACATTCAATATTATCTCTCTGCTTAATGGCGGAGTCTGCCATTGTTACGCTTGATCAAGGTTGCCTTTATAAGCATGAGGGATGCACAGCAAACACTGCATGTAGTATGTTATCAAAGGTAAAGGTGTTTGCAATTTGATCTTAATGATATTAACGTTCAGGGGCATAGCACTGTACTAGCACTACAGTGTTTCATGTTACTCTTACATGTCGTCATCTAAACATTTTTTACTTGTTAGCAACTCCATCCTCACAGAGACCCCATGTGATTAGTCAATACAGTGCGTAGCGCGTTTCTATATGACAGCTACTCCATCAAACAGTATTCTCAGTCGTCCTACCAGTCTCAGAGGGCGTGTTGGGGGTAGCGGGGGTCCCGGATTCGAGGTCAGCCTCCGCGTCCTCCTGGGAGGCGAACGAGGACGGAGTGCTGCTGCGCGATGACGAGGGCCAGGCCTCCGAGGGTTCAAAGTTCAGGTTGAGGTCAGGGCGAGTCCTTGACACCCGGACACGGTCCCGCTCGAACTCTTCTGCTGCCAGACGTTCCACGTTCTTATACCTGAAGGAGAGGGTGGAGAAAAGGAGGAGGAAAGAGGTAAAAAAAAATAGAGTTAAAGAGTTGGAGAGAAAGCTGCTCTCAATGCACTAAAGTAGTTTGTTTACTGATTTACTTGAATTTATCACAAACTATAAAACCTGCTGTTGACCTTAAAATCACATTCCTCTGTGTCTTCTCCTCACACTAGAAGCCAAGCTCAATTCTCTACCGCACCCACTTAATCGTCAACAAAGCATTTAACGCATTCATCCCTAGAAATCCTGCAGTCAAGAGTTTCACCATCCTGCTCTCCTTTCCCCTTAAGCCAAATGTTCAGCTATCACCAGCCGTCTGAATATGCAACCAGCAGGAGTAAAGAGAAGAAGGGACAGTGTTAGGGAGGAGGATGAAGAGGAGAGGAGAAGACAGGAGAGAAGTTAATGTCTGGCTGCTGAAAGGCCAAAAAGCAGAAGTGAATCAGAGTAAACCTGTTCAAGATGTGCCTCGATCAGCTCTCCTCTCTTATCCTTTTCCTTCTTCTCTTCCTCCCTTTCTCCCCTTAACAAACTTTACCACTCAACCTGCCGGCCAGAATAGATTCACTGGCACTGAATCAACCCTCTCTCTCTCTCTCTCTCTCTCTCTCTCTGTCTTCCTCTGACCCCTCCTCTTTCCCACCGTGCCATGAATGTGTGGAGCTTCTGTTCAGAGTTCATTAGCATCAGGCCACTTCAGAGGTCTGAAGAAACTGGATACCAATATATGTGTGTGTTTGTGTGAATGTGCACCTGATTGGGAGTGAAATGGAGCGAGTGAGCCAACTGTGTACTGTGTGCTTCTACTTGGAACGAAAACCGCCAACATGCTGTGTGTCATGATGTGCTTTCAAAATAAAAGGTGTTGAGGGAAAGTTTGCAAAACATTTTAGCATACCAGACTATCACTGTAAGTACTATCTATGCCCATAAATCACTTTTTGATAACCTGTTAAGCTGAACTCAGCTGATACAGATATGCATCATCAAACTTTAACTTGAGATTGCCTTTGTATCAGAAAATCTCTAATCACCGGGTCAAGAGTGATGATATGATATTTAAAGCAGTTACAATGATCTTGAAAGTTTTGTTGATTCCGGCAACTCCTGTGGACAAAAGCGGTATGAGCATCACCGCCGCCTGTATTAATGATCTTGATCTTTAGCATGTTTAACATTTAGAAACAAAATGGTGCTATGAGCTAAAAGCTATGAGCTAAATGCTATAAGCTAAAATATCAGCATGTTCATGAGGCTAATGCCTTCATGTTTAACATGCACAATGCTTTCCATGTTTACCATTTTAGATTGGTGTGCTATTTACACATTAGCCTTTTGCAACTAGCAACTGAATATAAGCAACACATATGTGAGGCCGTAGTTTAGCACAGGGGAGCTATGAGCTAAGTGCTACTTGCTAAAGTGTCGGCATGCTAACATAATAACGTGATAACGTTACAGTGAATATACTAACATTTTTAGCAAGAATAAAGTATACCATGTTCAGCATCTTAGTTTTGGTGTGCTATGAACTTTGCAACTAGCACCCGAGCAATTAGCAATACGTAGTAGCCGAGCATCAAGTTCCATGGGAGAGAAAAAACTTTGTGTTCAGCAGCAATGAGACATGATTCTGGATTCCTGTTCAGTTCCCACACCATTAACAGTCTTTTCTGGACTGTCACTGAAACCATCATATTTCATACCCTTTTTTCTTCTTTTTCTCCAGGTGCTACAGCACTATATCTTGTCCGACACATACGTCCTTCAGGGAAGTAAACTGGGGTAAAAAGTAATGTTTTCCTAATAACCATGAAGCCCAAATACACCATAAATACATCAGCCTCTACTGTGGATACATCTCCCATGTGCTCATCTCCCTCTCTGGCTCTCTTGTCTTGTGTCTTGTTTCCACCATCTGCTGCCGAATTCACCTGGTCTCAGTTTGTCTTTCTTTGGCTCTGATTTCTGACCCTTGGACACCGTGCACTATTTCATCAACGGTGCTCTAAATTTAAGGTAGGTCTGAGTCTGAAGGAAAAAGCACTTGGCACAGAACATAGTGTGTCAATGGAAGACAAAGAAGAAGAGAAGGGAGGAAAATAACAAAAAGAGGACTGCATCGAGTGTGATCAGTCCTGAATCTGATTGTGACCTCTCATACCCTCGCGAGTGCGTCTCTTCCTTCCTGTGATTCCCCTTTGCACACACTCATACATTTATTAGCCTCGTGAAAATTCTTCTTGTCTGTGGGATTAGAAGTACATACGCTTGAGTGTCTGTGTGTGCACACGCATTCTGAGTGAAAAGCTTGACGAATTCTGGAATCTGATTTTCTCACAGCATGAGGCCAAAACAATCCAGCACTTGGCAGAGCGTGGCAGTTAAAATACAGCTCCTTAAGAGAGGGAAAAACAAGCCGACAGAGCAAAGAAAATCGGTTCAGTATCCCCCCAGCCTCTGGCAGCAAAGGGCACCTTCTTAACCTGAAAACAATTACACTATTACCGAGCTTCCCAAACCACAGGCTGAAACATATTCCCTGCGGGCTCAGCTGTTCTGTGAGTGTGTGTTGTTTTGATTTAGTGCACACACTTACCTCTCCTCCCGCGCAAGCCTGGCCTCTTCCATTTTATCCACATAGTCGCGACTGTGAAAGACACACAAACAGAGACTTTAAAAACATAATAATCAGACCCTGCACCAGTACGATCCTCTGTGGACCTGCCAGGGTGAATATGAAATGTTTACACACTGTGCACAAGCGGCTAAGGTACTGATGTCACCCACATCTCCACTCTCTTCTCATATGTTTTGTACAGTTAAAATCATTGTCAATGTACACCGTCATTTCCATTTTACAGAATACATTTGACATATTTACATAGCAGTTTTATTTCTACAGTACATTACTGTGTATGTCACAAATCTATAATAGTATTCTTTATTTTTTGGCTGAAAAGAAAAGGACATTGATGAGAAGATTGATGAGAGATGAGAATATCAACACCATCGTCATATTTAATAAAGCCAGCAGCTTAAGGACTGGAAACAGGAGGAAAAATCTAAAGCTACAAGCTAATTATGTTGTAAATACAAATCCCAGGTCTGTGACAGTTTGTCAGATGAAATGTAGGTGCTACTGACAAATAAAACTTATTAGGTCATAACGTTGGTATGTGTTGAATTAAACATGGATGTAACGTTGTGATGTGACCCTCTCACTGAGGTTACATAGAGCAGAAACAAATGATGGGGGGGAGTGGCTGTGACAGAGACACCATTCACCTTATTGCAAGACAATGTACCATCAACATGGTTCTGAAGCTGCTCTCAGGTGAAAACGTAACAATGTGTCTTGTTTGCGAAGACTAAAATGTTAAATTGTGGTTTAATTGCGTTTTAATTACAGGACTATTTCTTGGCCGGGTGCATTAACGCCCTGAAGACTGGCTGCCGTGCAACCTCATGGTTACAACAAGATTCAAGAGCCATCTGGTCCGGCCAACATTTGTGATAGTCAACTCGGAAAATTCAAATTCAGGCACAACCCTATTCAGGAGGACTCTGAGTAGCATTATGAAAACTGTCCCTGGGTTTTGGAACTTGGCTCATACTTGAGGCAATAAGTCAGAAAATGTCTGCCTCTGCTGTTCAAACATTCTGTCTCATGTGAGTCCCCCATCATAATGGAAGTACATTTCCAGGGCTGAAGTACTCATTCGAATTGTATCTCATTTTATATAACATATATTTCAAACAGTTTTTTTTTTGTTTTTTTTAAACAAAGCCAGCAATGCCTCACCTGTGCTTGTTCCTTTCCTCTCTCTCTATCCTCTGCAGTCTCTCCTCTCTCTCCACACGGCGGCGCTCTCGCTCGGCCGCCAGTGATTCCTGGTGTTGTCGATATGAGGAGGAGAGAAGACCTCCCAGAGCAGGCCTGAAGGGAAGAGAGGCAGAAGAAATTAAGGTTTGATTACACCTCTGCTCAATCTGTGTGAAGCTGTGATCCTCAAGCTTGTCGAACATGTCAGCACAGTGCAACATTAAACATTTCTTCCAAGACTTTTTTCTTCTTTATTATCTATTGATGGCATCACGGTTTTGCTTCTGCTAGCTTCTACTGTAGCATTGTGACAATATAAACATCTGAATGCTTTCTTGAACACAACACATCATATGCTCGATATATATACAGAGCTTAGACATGTGTGCATATGTATGTAGCAGGCCATAAATTATGTTTAATGACGGTATTCTCCATGGAGGGAACGGGAGCAGCTTAGTAACCAGAGAGCCGGGTTCACATTCACTTCACTATGTCAGCACCATGAACGCATCGCAGGGGCTGCACACAGTTCGAGCTTGTTACACGTGTGTGTGTTTGTTCCAGGCAAACACACACAAACTTGTGTATGAATGTGCTAACGGTACACAAGTGTGTTTTTTCAGGATGTTTTCATGTACAGGAAAATGTCGACTCCTCTCACCTGGGGCTGGTGGGCGTACTTGGCGTACTTGGCGTACTGACAGAGGCGTAGGACATGACACCTCCATTCCTGGGTGAGAGAAGGGGTGAGAAAATGGGTGACAGTGAGTGACCTCCGCAGTCACCCGGTTACACGACACCCTAGTGACTAATTCGTCGGTGCGGAACTGGTGGCGAGAAACGAATGTGACACCTTGTTGCATAACGGGGATGCTGTTGGTGCAACGCCAGAGTGACCCTAATTAGTAACCGCTGTAGTGTTTATTCTGTTGTGTTCCCTGGAAATGTCAGGCAAGGTGTCTCTCTTTACTCCAAGTCCACTGTGAATCTGAGAAGACCCTTTGTTACAACACATTTACTTTAGGGATTCATTTATCCAGGCAGCAGTTTTCTTCTTTAACCTCAACTATCGAAGGTGCAATATGTAAGATCTTTTCATTTAAAACATTCCATAAGACACAACAGTTTTGACATTACGTCAAAGACACCAATGGTTTGTGTTGCAGAGATAACTGTTGAAGTTAACATGCTAACCAGCTAGCTCTTATCAACTTTGTACTTCAAGAGGTGACAGTTCGATGCTAAAGAGAACCAACAACCGCCCTGGTGTGCCAAGCTCCCAGTCTGCGCAGAGTCAGCTAACATGACGGCTAACTGCATGGTTAACTGAGCTTACAAGCTAACAGCCGCTTTAGTTAGCAGCAGTTAGCGCCTTCTTTAGTGGTATGCTGCCCGCTATTTTGGAGGATGAATTCGACATTCTCACATACTGCACCTTTAAATTGATTGCCAGCTACTTTGATAATCAATTCATCGGTTTGTGTAATTTTCTTTTTTCCTGTAATTCTAGCTTCTTAACTGTCAAAATGTTCTGTTTGTTTTACTCCTTTATGACAGAACTAAGACATTTTCTAGACAAACTAATCAATAAATCCAGAGAGTAATTGTTACCTATTAAATATGCACCTTTTGTGACTAGGGCCTTAAATTGTAGCATTCTGAATACACTTTAGCATTATCATAACAAGCTATGAATAGGTGAGGTTCAGGTCATGTGGAAAGTCCAAGAAAAAAATCATATACAACAATGCTATATACTTGTAAAATCAAAGTGGACAGCGAAGGAAGAAAATATGGATGAGAAAATGCTAAAATTCTACTGAAAGGATGAAGCTAAGAAGGAAGAAGTGAAACTACAGATCTACAGGTGAAGAGAAGCGCATCTGTGAAAAAGCTCCTGTGCTTGTGCTGTTCTTCAAAAGGAAAAAGTGGTGACAGTGGGAAACAAAAGTGAGGATTGCAAGCATCAAAACTAAGAAAAGAAAGAAGAAAAGGTGGAAAAACGGAACGACAGGCGATAATAAGAGCGATGACAGGCTGAAGGTGTGAAGGTGTGAAGCTGTGCAGTCAAAGAAGTGAGAAGAATTGGTGAAAAGTGGAGGTGATGATTAACAGAAGTGGTGCAAAGGAATCCAAGCTGGTAAAAGCCAGAAAAAGAAGTGGAAACTGAAAAGTGCAGCGCTGAAAAGATGCGGGGAAAACTTGGACTCGTGCTTCTTGAACTCAGGAGATTGAGCTCTGCTGTCCGTCTGACCTGGGAGACGTTGTTTTGGGCGACTCCTCGCTGGTTTTAGCCGAAGCCGGGGGCGACGGCTCCTCGTCGAGGTCGTAGGAGAAGAGGTGGAAGGGCGAGTGGGGAAGGTAGGGCAGGCGGTCGGGGGAGGGGCGGGAGCTGCCGCGCAAGGGCGGGCTGACCTCCTTGGTGGCCGGGACGGTGACGATGGACCTCTTCCTTGCCAGCAGGGAGGCCAGGAGGGAGGGTTGGGCTGGGGGGCTAAGAGGGGAGGAGATGGGGAGAGAGGAGGCGGGAGAGGAGGGGGAGTGGATGGTGGGTTCAGTCCGATTCCGCTGCTCCTCGTCCTTTATGTTCTCCTTTCTTGAGGTGATGGTGATGGACTGGAGGGTTGTTCGGTGAACTATGGATGGAAGAGGTCTAGCCGGGCTAGAAACAGAGGAATGGATTTAGAGGAATAAATGGTGAAAGAGTAACTGTGCAAAGGAGAGAGTCGGAACCATGTGCAGTATTGCATTGATACTAACAACTGCGTGGTACATCTGCCACGAGGAGATCAAACAGCCAGATACACAACCAGAAACATTGAAAGAGGAGACTTTGAAAGACCACAGGACATTATTTCATTTCCAGGTTACCACCATGTCCTAAAATACCTGGGGGTGGTCTCTTTAGACACTGTATCAGCCCCCTCCTGCTCATCCGAATCAGACTCAGTCACTGGAGTCTCCTCTTCCTCCTCCTCCTCCTCCTCCTCTTCCTCCTCCTCCTCCTCTATGCCATCCTCACATTCCTCCTCTCTGTGGAGGGTGGGTGAACGGACATACAGGCGGAACATTTAAGGGAAGGATTGAGGGAGAGATGATGCGATACATGAGAAAAGCATGCAAATGGGATTCACCACAACAGAGAAATAAAGAGATGGAAGAGACAATCAAGGACGTGACATTTATCAGATAAAGTGATGAAAAAAAGAAGAAAGAGGTAAGACGAATGAAAACAGAATGATGGAGCGGGAGAAAGGGGGGAAGGAATGTTTCTCATTACACACGCCATGCCTCCAGATAGTTACTTTAATATGCACACGAGGACAAAATTGGATGAGAAGGAAGAGGGAAGGGATTGCTAGGAGGAGAAAATGCCACGGCTGGACAACTGACTTGAGATCAGCGACACCAAGCTGTCTTGTCTAGTGAAACCAGATGAGCCTTGTTGCAGTCGAGTCGGCGTGCGCTACCAGGTGTTGTTCCACGAGACCAGAGCCGTGTGTGTGTGACGAATGGGACGGCCATTACAAGTTTGTTTTTTCTGTGTGTGCGTGTAACGTAAAGCAGGAAACAGTCTCTGACATGAGCAATTGAAATCTGCTGAGGGATTTCTCGCGCAATAATGCACATTTTTACCCCTGTTTTAGCATCTTGCACACTGACAGGATAAAGGCATGAAGGAGGAGGCACGTAAAGGGAGTCTATGGCGGATGAGAGGAAATAGAGAGGAAGTATTTACCTGAGGAAAACAGCTACAACCGGCTCCAAATTCCCCTTGTCGTGCATACACACACAGCACTGAAATAAGCCTGTGCTGGTTTAATGAAGTGTACGCTTGTATTAGAGAACAAGCAAACCCTGAAGGCCTGAAGGCTGCTGAGGATTTTCTTTTTCTCTTAGTGGAGCACAAATGTGCGCCGGTGTTTCACTGCAGAACAAAAAGCCACTCAGGAGTGCTTCATGTGACAGGAGATACACTTGTTGCTGTTACAGCATGTAGGTGAGAAGCAGCAGTAGGCCACAAAGGTCAGCTGATGACCTTTTTCTGAGAGACCTTTGAACTTACATGGATTGAAGGTAACCTGACAGTGCTCTGGAGCAGAAAGTGTTGGAACAAGACAGTCAGAACTTCTCTGCTGAAAACTCAAGAATGATGATCACTCCCTACACCTGCTCAGAACAGGTTCCCCTCCTCTCACCTCTCGCTCATGTCCTCAGCTCTCTGTCCATTGAAGGGCTGGAAGCCGGCTCTCTGCGGGGACGCGGGGCTGCAGGGGGAAGCGTGACCGGATCGGCCGAGAGAGGCCCTGCGGCTCCGCCTCCTCTCCAGGCCGCGCTTTTTGTCCCCGCCCCCGAGGCTGACTCGCCGGCGGTCTCGGCGACCCGCAGGTGGAGGCTGGCTGTCGCCGTCGCCGTCCTCATGCCGCAGAGTCATCTGGAGGGGAAGGTTGATTGTGTGATAAGTGGGGTGATGGGTGCTTCACACAGAGAGATTTAGTATTGAGCAAATGTACTTTAAATACAGTCCTGAGTAGGGTTGTCACGATACTAAAATTTCCAACTCGATACCGATACTCAGGAAATATTCGATACTCGATACCATTTTCGATACCACAAGGATTAAAAAAAGACTCCAAGATTTAAAAGGAAAATTTTAATTAACAAGAAAAATGCAAAAATAACCTCTGTTACAACATGTAACAATTAACAGAACCACACGTTAAATATTTATAATAAAAAACAGTTGTGCAAAAAGAAACTGCAACTATGACAACAAGTTTCAGGTCTGAGGTAGTGCAAAAGATAATCGGTATCGATACTTTTGAAAATGAGTATCGTATTCGATACAACATTTTAGTATCGATACTTTTTTGAGTTTCGATACTTTTGACAACCCTAGTCCTGAGTCATATTCATTCAGCCTAAGCAGCTCTTACAAGCTGAAGTTAGATCTGTCATAAAAGGTAAATATCATCTTGCAATAGTTTCCTCGTCATCTCATGGATTTCTGCGCCTCTAACCTCATAAATGTTGAGCTGCTCAACAAGGTCCAGATCAGTGCCTTTCCGCCCCAGATGTCTTTGGGACACTGTCTCCATGCCCTGTTCCTCCAGACCGTCCACCATGTCGTAGAAGGAATCCTGGTCAGGCAGTGCTGCCAGCGTCTGCAAGAAAAAACGAAAAACAGATACAGATCAGTCACTGAGGTGCAATTGAGGTTCAAAATCCTTGATCTGATGCAGAGGTCTAAAAGTGCCAAAGTCAATGGTTCGAATAAATACCGCAACAAATTTTTAAACAAAAATGTTAATTCACGTCACCATTTATAAATCTTAAACATTTTGGTGACTAAATAAAATGTAAACACTTTAAACAATGAAATAAATCAGAATGAGGAAAGAAGACGCATGTTTAAAGTACCTAGGGTCTTATCAGAGTTATATTTTACTCTGTCTAGCACTAGATGAAGAAAATGTTATGTTCAAACATAAAAACATTCAGAACATAAACACTTCAGATGCGGACACCTTATTGATGAGGGTCATGGCATAGACCAGCAGCTCTGTGTCCACGCCATCCTTCTCATGCAAGATCTCCATGGTGTTGGACCACGCCTTGCTGCCTGGAAATCAGTAAATTACAAAAAAGAAACATCAATCATATTGTCACTCTCTACTGCCACTGCCACCCCTCTGTATGAGCCCGGGCAGTAAACCGAACATTTACAGTAAACAGCAACAGGCTAACATAATGAAAGGGAAAATGTTCCTCAGCAGCTGGTGGCGTGTTAAGCTATTTATACCTCTCTTGGTGTCCACAGAGGTGATGGCTTCTATCAGCAGTGGCGTGTTGGACTCGGAGTACTCCACAAACACCAGCAACAGCTTCAGAGCGGTTTTCACCACCAGGCGGAACTAATGGAGGGGGGATAAGAAGTTACAAACTCACGTTACAAGAAACAGAGTACAGATATATTTTAGTGCCATGTCTATTATTTTATGAAACATAACAGTTATTTGAGACCCCATGTGTGTCCTCTTGGATGCCCCTATTTCAGATAAAACATGCTAAAGGCCTCTCTTGGGTGCCCTTTTACAGGACGATATGTGATAAAAGTCCCTTCTTTGACTATACATATATCTCAACTTTCTGTGTCTGGTCCCCCCCACATACATGTGGTGCCCTTTTTCACCCCTGCCCCTCAAACATCACGAGTCCACCACTGGTTACAGATACGTCTATATTTCAAATAAATCGAATTACAGACGCTTTTAACTGAAATTTTAGAAAGTAATAGAGACAATACATTGTTGAGGTTTGGACTGGAGTTAAGACTGACTTTTGGTGCACAGCAGAAGTGAACATTTAAAAATAACGAAGACACCACAAAACCATCAAAGGACACCACCCTCAGGTCAGGACGCAGAATACGATCAGTAGCAGATGTGTTTGTGTTTCTGGCTATAAAAGCTAAAAATAACAGTGAATGGCTAACTCAGAGCCGACTACAGCCTGCTTGCATTGTGTGCGTGTATGTTGATGTTGTTTCTTTTCTTATTTTGTGTGTGTGTGTGTGTGTGTGTGTGTATATTTATGCTTGGCTGTACCTTCGAGCCAACCAGAGTGTACAGCCACTGGATTGTCTCAGCGTGCCCGATGACACCGTTCATCCCGTCTACATACAGCATGATCTGCCCCAGAGCTGAGAGAGGGGGAGGAAGGGGGAAACACAACGTTAGAGGGTCAGAACAAATATAGAAAGTTGGCTCAACATTTGCTATAAACAAACTGGGCACACCAAATGGCAACTGTGTGCAGCACACGGATTCATACAGTAGCTATAAATAACAGGGAAAGCCATCAGGAATCATCTTTATGCTGGGGTTCATTATGAGAAAAAAAGGATAGGATTTAGAAATATTTTCTAAGATTTGAAAGCTTCAGTCGTATTGTTTCATTTGTACCCAGTATCAATGTATGATTATACTTAAGACAGTTTCAGGTTATCAGCAGTAAAAAGTAACACAGTATGTTTTCAAGACTTTACTTTTACACTATATGTTAAACTTCATAAATCTACTTCATTACACTTTAGAAGGTAAGACAAAATAAAAATATGAGCCTGGAAATTAACATAATATGTCTCCTTTAATGGGAATTTATAAAGAAAACATCAGTATTCCTTTATTGTCCCACAACAGGGGGACATATCAAATATGATGTATTTTCCACTGAAGGGATCAATAAAGGTACAGCTTGGGTTAGGGTTAGGGTTCTTGTTTCGGAAAAGAAGACCTCATTATGTGTAATGAGTGTTTTTATAATCAATATTGAGTTCTCCTGTCTGTCTGGCAGCTCATTACTTGTGCTTGCATTTACAGGATGCCTTTTTCAAGTTGTATTTAAATCAAAGTCAGCAAAGCTGCAGCTGTCATCTGTTGCTGTATGTCAGAGCACAGTGCAGATTACATTACACCCAAACCAGGAGTCAAATTCTCATATCTTCTTTCACCATATGTTAAATCTACATTTCTGTAACAAGTGAGCCCATCTTACACACAACGTGAGCTAGAGGAAAAAAAACAGACAGCAAATATTTTAACAAAAACAATTTGAAGTGAGCAAAGCAATGTTTATAAAAGTCCAACCAACAGCTGAGACCCCTTGCCTCACATTTTGTTTGTGTAAATTCTGTTTATGCCTTCTATTATATCCCCTTAACATTTGACATGATTCATTTTCACTGCGCCTTGTGTTAAATTAACTTGTGAGACAAAATGATGGCATCACGACAACCCTTGAGTTTGTTTGAAGCTGGCAGCTCTGGATGGAACTCCAGTCTGTCACAGTTGTGGCTGTATGTCAAAGTAGCGGACAGGCGGGATCTAAAACTTGGAAAGGGAAAGTGAAAGAAAAATCACAGATCTAATTTAACCGCCTGGTACATACAAGTCCCAGTGACAAGCTGAAAGAGCTCACACACATTGGAAGCAAGGGAAGGAGAGGACAACTCCTATCCTTCCTTCAACCATGTATCTGGACTCAAATTTGAAAATTGAAGTTTTGTCTTCCCTTCTTGGAGGAATCATCAAACCCTACGATGAGAAACAGTGCGGGAGACAGGCAGATATTTTGTCTGTTGATGAATTTCATCACTACAACCTCACTGGGAGGCGTCAAGCTAACATTAAAGAGTTTTTCATTGATGAGGAAGAATTTTTCGATCCAAAGTACGACTTCGACTTCACTGATCTCTCTGACTCGTCTCAGTGTATGAGAGGTGATGAGCTCTACGAGCGTCCAAAAGGTTGGTACCGCATGGCCCTGAAGGTCAAAGGTAAATATCCAGACGGAGACACCTGGTTGGGCACCAAAGGATGGAGGAGTCACTCTGTACCTGGAGAATGGCCTGTTTCCTACCATGGGACGAGCCTAGATGGGGCCAAAGGCATCATCAGGACACACTACAAAGCAGGAGGCAGAGCTATGCATGGAAGGGGAATCTACTCGACACCAGATATACACGTCGCTGAGAGAGAGGACTACGCCAAGACCTTCACATCGAAGACGACGGGGAAAAGTTACAAAGTGATCCTGCAAAATCGAATCAATCCTCAAGTGAGAGAGATCTGCCAACGATCTGACTACTGGCTCATTCGTGTTCATGAAGGAACGTCTGCAGAGGAGGAGAGACAGATAGTGGAGAGCTCTGTTCGACCTTACGGCATTCTGATTAAGGAAATGAACGAGGAGAGCGATGATGACAATGCTGAAAAGATGCTAATGAGAATCATTAAACGTATGAGTAGGCCCAACTTCATTATTCACATGGCTGATGTGTTGAAACAAAACCAAGACATACAACAAAAACAAGACAAAAGATTTACAAATACATGACGATGATGATGATGATGATGTCTAATTAGAGTCTGTTTTGTACATTAGTTTGTTGTCTTCTTTGGTTTAAAATGTGCATTCGATTTTAAAGTGTTGTGTAAACTCATATCCCGCCAGAGTTTTTTGAATGGAGGATCGAAAACATAAACACACAACTTTGTTTTTTCAAAGAGCTTCTGGCGTCGACTGTCACTCACATGTTTTAGTCATTAATGTCTTAATTGAGACGTACTATTCTGTTAGTATTTGTGCTTCTTTAAAATCTTTAGTAACCCTTTATATTAACTTCCTTGTAATCGGTGTTAGTTAACAGGAAATAAGGCCCTTGTGAGTCCTTTTAGAATGCTTATCAACATTAACATGTTTATTTTGACATTTAGAAGCATCTATAATAAAGGTGTTGACAGATTAAAGACGGCTTAAAACATGAATAAAAGTCCTATGAGTTTTACACATGACATCATTGTTTTTGTCTTTTGTCTTTGCTCCTCTCACTGTTTGAGGTGGACAGGGCTAATGGGGGAAATCAGCCGCACCCACACGGTTATGATGCAGAAGAATAACTGATTTCCTGAGTGTGAACAATAACTGAAACTACCTGAGGGTACCTAACTTTTACTTATTGTTTGTCTTCTGAGTGTTTATTGTTGAGAAAAATCAATATCTGATGTATTGTATCCTATGTATAGCAACTCATTATTCGATGGACATCCAGTTTCCTTGTTACGCCTGAAAAATATGTTTATTGTTCATTCATTTTTGTATATTAATAAAGAGATGTAAATGCTCTTCCTGTCAGTGTTTTACTGGTGCAGGGGTGTGGTTTCCTGCATAAGCGTACACAGAGGACAGATGTGTTGTGTGCACTATGCTACACCTCAAAGAATTGTGATTTAAAACACCACCAACTGAAAAGGCACAGTTCAAGTCCTTGTAATATGCAATATTGATTTCCAGTGTATTCACAAAAAAGTGTTAGTTTTAAATGTATCAATGTTTGCTCACATTTGCGATTAAACATTTAAGTGTGATCACTTTGTGATTTTACTTACTTGGGAGATTCAGATTATTGTTATAAAATAAAACCAACTGATATATATATATATATAATTAATAAAATGGATAATGGGAAGTAAATATATAGTTAAATAAAGGCTGCTCTAAGCTTTAGCTCCCTTCCTGTTTGTTTTGCAGTCAGCAGTCCCTCCCTCCTCTGTACTTCCCCACATGAACACAGAGCTGCACAGTCGCAAGCAGACATCCGCCTCTCAGTGGAGTTCTGTGAGACCTGAGTGTGGCTTGTTCAACTGTGCTTACAGCAACACAAATAATGAGTCCGTACGACACACAAAAGTGAGGAAAATGGATCTGAACAAGAACAGATAAAAGATCAAAATGAAGCAGAACACAGAAATGACTTGAGATGAGTTTTCTTTCCAAGTCTCAGTGGTGTTTTCCTGTTGTCAGCTTCATGCGTACAGTAGATATGGCTTCCCGATCTCTTAGTTTGCCTTGAAGTATTAAAGAGATGCCTTACATGCAGTTTCATTGATGCGTAAATAAAGGTTCCTATTGCATCTGCACTTCCCCCTCGGTTAACTGCCAAGTTTTCTGTTAATGAAACACTAACCTTTGCTAAAACTCTATGCAGCACTCACATAATAAAAAGACAATTATCTTGTTGGAACTTTCATTTATATATACTCTAAAGACATTAAGATACAAACTTTTTTTATCATGGTTGTCATGTGTTGCTTTATGTCAAGGCAGGGAAGCATGACATATTCTTTTCAAACGCCAAGTGAAAGTGAAAGTGACTCCTCATCTCAGCACATGTTGAGCTGGCATACATGTTTGAAGAGAGAGAAGAGAGTTGAGCAGCGCAGACACTGTGACCAAGAGAACACTACAAGAACTTAATAACAGCCTCCTGCACCATGTATTTGGACTCAAATTTTAGATTTGAAGTTTTGTCTTCACTTCTTGAAAAAGTCATTACACCCTTTGATGTCAAAAAATGCGGAGGAACAGAAGATATTTTGTCTGTTGACAAATTTCTTCTCTGCAACCTCTTCCGGGAGCATCATGCCTACGTGAAGGAGTTTTTCATCGATGAGAAGGATTTTTTTGACCCCAGCTTCGACTTTGACTTCACTCATCGCTCTGACTCGTCCGAGTGTATGAGAGGTGATGAGCTCTACAAGCGTCCAAACGGCTGGTACCGCATGGCCCTGAAGGTCAAAGGTAAATATCCAGAAGGAGACACCTGGTTGGGCACCAACGGATGGAGGAGTCACTCTGTACCTGGAGAATGGCCTGTTTCCTACCATGGGACGAGCCTAGATGGGGCCAAAGGCATCATCAAGACTCACTACAAAGCAGGAGAAGGATCTGCATATGGACGGGGAATCTACTCGACGCCAGATGTATATGTCGCTGAGAGCGAGCTGTATGCCAGGACCTTCAAATCGAAGACAACGGGGAAAAGTTACAAAGTCATCTTGCAGAATCGAATCAATCCTGCAAATAGAGAGATCTGCCAACGATCTAACTACTGGCTCGTTCGTGTTAACAGAGAAGTGTCTGCTGCTGAGGAGAGACGGATAGCAGAGAGCTCCATTCGACCTTACGGCATTCTGATTAAGGAAATAAAATGACGATGATTCATTTGAGGGTCTTTTTTCCCCGTGAGAAAAAGGTCAGAGTGTGAATAATAACAGTTTGTTATCTTAAACATTTGTTTTTCTGTATTTGTGTTTCATCTGTGCTTTTCTCAATGCTTGAAGTTCGACAGAGCTGATGTGTAAAAGTGAGGAAAGTAAATCTGTTCTGATGAAGAAGAAATAACTGAGTTCTTGTGTGCAGGTCATATATAATAACAGAAGAAGCTTTGTTTCCTAACTTCACTCAAGTTTAAGTCTTTGTCTTCTGAGTGTTAACTGTTACAGAGAAATACTGTTGCAAAGCAACATTTTCACATCCTGCTGTTGTACACAATCTTGTGGTTCAAAAACTTTTTAGTAAATCAACATGTGTGATTTATTGTTTCAAAACACTTTAATACTGTAGTAACTAGTAACTTATTTTCACTGAACTATCAGTTTCCATATTACACCTGCAAACATGTTAAATGTTCATTATGTTTTGTAAATGAATAAAGAGTTGTACAGTCTCCTCCCTTCAGTGCTTACTGGTGCTGGGCTGTTGGGTAATTTCCTGCAGAAACTGACACAAACAGCCGATGCGTCATATGCTGCTGTGCTCAAAACAAAAGTGCTCCAAGTCCTTACAACACAAATGACTTTAGACTTAAACATGAGGAAAATGGACATATTACAACGGCCTCGCATATAACAGACGAGAAACAGAGATGATCAAAAAAACTTTTTTTTCAAGCCTCATTAATATTCTTTTCCACAGTACCCACATAAACAAGCATGTGGTTAGTTTGGCTCCACAGTAGCAGCGTTTTACTCTCATTTGCAACTCAAAGAAGGTTCACTTTAATTATTAGTTACTGAGGAAATTCATACTATTGATATCAAATTAAATAAACTAAATTAAGATGTTGCACTGGTAGCAACAACGAGCCTGAGAGGAGTTGCTCAGCAGATTTCCATGAGACAGTTTCTGCTCTCCTCTCATTACAGACGCGTCGCGCTCACACGGGGCTCACTGCCGACGCCAGCGGGACATCCGCTTCTTTTACTAGTCATGTGCGCCGCTCTCAACTAACACAGAAAGTTATGTGTTGATGGACATCATGCCAATTCGTCACTACAGCGACTGTCTGTACCGGTGAAGGCCAGTATTTCCGGTCATTATCGTCACATTATTGATCAGAGGCAGAGTGTAGAAGAGCTGGAACAAGCACAGCCACAGCAGCCGTCACGCACGGATGCGCCCCGTGCGACTGTGACTTTCGGTATAATCACTGGTGTCACCACGTAATCTAGGCCTGCTCGTCGTCAAAGACACATAAAACCGGACTATAAGTCTGCGATGTTCGTGCAGCTTCGGCTTCACCGCCTTTCTTTTGAAACACACCCCCGTCTCCGACAGCTGGAGCGGCTCAAGTCTGCGCATGCGCTCCTCTTCGCTCGTCTGTGGAAGCGTTGATAGGCTATTGTACGTGACGTTCGACCAATCAGATAGTGTTGTGGGCGAGGCACTGAGCGAGACGACAGACAGAGGGAGGCGGCTGCCTCGGAGCCAAAACAACTCAGGCTGTAATCGATTGAATCTGATCGACAGTCCGATAAAAACGATGTGAAACGTGTCTCTGTCATAGTTGTTGATTATTGTTGGAACTTAAGCAACAGAACGGACTTTATTTCATCCAAACTATGATTGGAAGTTGAAGTGAAAGTGAAAGTAAAAGACTATTCTGGTAGGTCTACTTTGATTACAAAATAGGACTGTGTAGCAGGAAAGGTAGACGACAATTCAGGTATAACGACAAGTAAACGACAACGATGACGGCCTCCTCAGCCATGTATTTGGACTCAAACTTGAGAATTGAAATTATTTCTTCACTTCTTGGACAAACCATCAAACCCTTCGACAATAGTCGTGGGACAGCAGGAAATATTTTATCTGTAGATGAATTTCATCTCCACAACCTCACCGGCAAGCGACAGGCTTACATCAAGCAGCCAATCATCAAAGAAGAATATTTCTTTGACCCGGACTATGACTGCGATTTCACTGATCTCTCCGACACTTCGGCTGACTGTAAGAGAGGTGATGAGCTGTACGAGCGCCCAAAAGGTTGGTACCGCATGGCCTTAAAGGTCAAAGATAAATACCCAGATGGAGACACCTGGTTGGGCACCAAAGGATGGCGGAATCACTCTGTACCTGGAGAATGGCCTGTTTCCTACCATGGGACAAGCTTAAAAGGAGCCAAAGGCATCATCAAGAGTCATTACAGTGCAGGCAACGGAGACCTGTACGGAAGAGGAATCTACTCAACACCAGATATACATGTTGCTGAGAGAGAGGAGTATGCCAAGATCTTCACATCGAAGACGACGGGGAAGAGTTACAAAATTATCCTGCAAAACCGGATCAATCCTAAAATGAGAGAGATCTGCCAACGATTTGATTACTGGCTTGTTCCTGTCCGTAAAGGCGCGACTGCAGAGGAGGAGAGAAAGATAGTGGATAACTCTATCCGACCTTACGGCATTCTGATTAAGGAGTTAAATGATGGGGATGACAGTGATGAGGTGTATGGAAATGTCAGCGGCCAAGAAAATGGCTACGAGGTCGGTGATGACTATTACAGCGACAGCTATGACGGACATGATGATGGCTGTGTGAGTGTCAGTGGTGATGAAGATGATGACATTGGTGATGATGATGGTGATGAAGATGATGACATAGGTGATGGTGATGATGATGATGATGAAGATGATGACATTAGTGATGGTGATGATGATGATGATGATGATGATGATGACATTGGTGATGGTGATGATGACAGTAATGAAGATGCCAGTGATGATGACGATGGCAATGACAGTGATGGCAAACGTGATGATGGCAGTGTGAGTGACGATGGTGATGAAGACGATGACATTGGTGATGGTGATGATGATGGGGACGAAGATGACACCGATCATGACGATGGCGATGACGGAGATGGTGAGGGCAGCGCAAGCAACGACGATGGCACTGTCCAAGACAATTCTGATGACAACGGTGGTGAGGACGACGATGATGATGATGAAGATTTTGATGATGACGGCAGCTACAATGGTGGCAAACATGATGCTGACTATTCTGAAGACACTTGCAATGATGATGGTGATAATGATGATTATGATGATGACTTTGATGATGTCAGTGGAAGCTACGATGATGATGACGACTGGAGTTAACAACTGATTATGTTAATGAGCGAGTATCTGTTACTCTGTTGTTTTAAGGGGTTCATTCTGTGCATATTTTCGTACTTAGTGTGTGCATTTGTTTTCATCGTTGGTTTCAGCATTGTATAAACTAATATTGGTCCAGTGTTTATGTGGAGGATCACGTTACTTCGTTTTGAGTTTGAGGCCCTAATCCTCTTCTGTATTCAAGAACTACAAGCAATTATTACAAAATATCCAAAGAATTCCAGAGGTCAAGAAATTTAAAGAAAGATACAACTAGAATATGTTTATATGCTTTAATGCTCAAAAACACATACATTTTCTTGTACTGTCCAATGCTGTCTCTTTAAGGCCCCCCTTCCCGAAGTCCCAGCCAGCTCTGATTTGTCAGCTCACACATGTCTGAGCCATCACCCCTTAAAACAACAGAGCAGCTGTGATAAACTAATTCTTACATGCCAATCTAGGTGCTAGGCATAAACAATGCGTTTTTTTATGTTAATGAAAAAACTGTGACATCACAAAGTCACTGAATTAAAAGCAAGACTACTGACGAGGCGTTTGAGAAGCCGTGTGGGAGAGAGGAGCTTCTGCTGGTGCGCATTTGACCTTTTAAAAGCTCAAGATCTTTAACATGCACAAGAACCTCTACGAAACACTGAAGGGAAGGGAAAAACAAAAAAGAATCTCAAGGTATCAATATCTGATGATTTATTTTATCAGAAGCTTTTAACTCTATAGTCACTTATTGTGTAACTGTGCTGACTACACAAAACAAGAATGATCATGGTCTTTAACACAACAGAAATTACTCGATAAGATTTGAAGTGAAGAAAATGTACAAAGAATTTGGATCCAAAATCTGAATTGAGCAGAAATGACTTAAAACTTTCTCTTTTTTCAAGCCTCAGTAATATTGTTTTCCCAATGTATTCTCTGTTATAGAAAGGGGCATATTAAAAGGGTGTAATAAACCCTTGGGGACACATGGTTTCCCTCTCATTCAGTATGTTTTTAAGTAAAATTAAGAAATGCAGTTACATGCACTTTCATTTTTACAAGCAAATTAGGTTTCTGTTGTAACTGTCATGTGTTTTGTCAAAGCATGTGTTTCAGTTTCTTCCAAATCATGAGACAGAAGTGAGGATGTAAGAGAAGTAGCTTATTTCCTCACATCTTGGATTAAAGTTTCTGAACAGACTGTACTCAGTTCACATGCAGCGCGACAGAGTGACAGCTTTGTTACGACTTTCCTCAACTATGTATTTGGACTCCAATTTGAAAACTGAAATCATATCTTCACTTTTTAGACAAACCCTAGGACTTAAAGACCACACACGAGGGAAAGGAGCAAAACCTTTGTCTGTTGATGATTTTTTTTTTTCCAACGCCATCACCAGGGAGCACAGTGCCTATGTGTAGGAGTTTTTCATCGATCTGAAAGAATTTTTAGATCCAAAATATGACTACAACTTCACCGCTCTTTCTGAGAGATGATAAACTTTATGAGCGTCCAAATGGTTGGTACCACAAGGCTATGGGTCAAAGGTAAATATCCAGACGGAAACACCTGGCACCAACGGATGGAGGAGTCACTCTGTACCTGGAGAATGGCCTGAATCCTACCATGGGACGAGCCTAGATGGGGCCAAAGGGCCATATGGAAGACGAATCTACCTGACACCAGATATACTGATATACTCGCTGTGAAAGAGCTATGGCAAGACCTTCACATCGAAGACGACGGGGAAAAGCTACAACGTGATCCTGCAAAACCGAATCAATCCTGAAAATAGAGAGATCTGCCGACAATCTGACTACTGGCTCATTCCTGTTAACAAACGAGCATCTGCCAAGGAGGAGAGACGGATAGTGGAGAGCTCGATTCGGCCTTACGGCATTCTGATTAAGGAATTATAAAACAATTTTGAAATGACTGATTTCCCCCGTTGTGTCTCAGTCTATCACGCTCTGGGGGCTTTCAAAAACTGCCTTGTGATAAGTCTTGTGATGATCACTTTAGGATGACTCACTGTCTCAAAACATCTGCGCTGTGTTTCTTTCAGTATAATCTTCTCATTAGCTGCTGCATGTCTACACACACATGTCAACACATCAATGCATATTTGGAAGATGATGTCATGTTCACACAGAGTCACTGCTGCCAGCTTTGGTTGTTACACCTGACAGACAATCTTGCGAATGGTTCGGATGAATCACTATTATATAAATAAATAGCTGTAAATGCCCTTTGCAACAGTGTTTGCACAGTTGGGGGTTTATCAAGAAAAGTTTTGTTTTCCGGGACGAAAGATCCTCTGACAACTGCTCGGCGCTTGGCTGCAAATAGCGAGTCATTAGGCAATTAATATTAACAAAAAAACGACATAATTATGCTACTCATGAAATGATTAATCGTGACACATGTTTGAGGTGGAAATGATGGAAAAGACTGGAGAGGAATGGCCATGTGTTTTTGTTTAAGTGTGTGAAAGAGAAATCAAAGAGCGCTCTGGAGAACTAAGTGTATTTAGTGCTTTTGGAAATTATGGATAGCATGTGTGAGAATTTGTACGATAACTTGTGTGTTCAAATTTTAAGAAAATATACCATATTTTTACTAGATCACCTCTAAATTGCTACATTGCTTGGTGTGTTTTCATTGCTGTAATGTATCTCATATTGTCATGATTTTTAAATGCTATTATCCTATTATATATCAATGTACTTGTTATTTTTCAGGTATTATTACTAATTGTTTTATTTTGCTGTGTGCTCATCTGTCTGATCTCCTTTCAGCCTCAAATTTCTTTTATTTCCTTTCTATTTCTTTATTCTACTATTCCGAATCCCTAGTATCACAATTCAGATTATTTTCCTTAACCTTGTTTATTATTGGTCCTGTTATCATGATTTGTATTACTGATTGTACTTACTGTTAACACACATCTAAAGACAAAGTCTGTCACAGTTTTTTTTTCTATTTACAACACGCTTTTGCTAACCTAAATAGAAGTGGTAATAAAATGTTATAAAACATGTTAAATCTGCTGTTGTGTGCATTGTTTTTTGGTTGTGTCTTTTCCCTTAAAGGTGAATTATGTAGTTTGGAAGAAATAGTTACATGATATAATTCCATATAAACAAGCCTTCCTTGAGGGAAGTATGGTCCCCAAAACATGAAGCTAGAAAGGATGTGGTTACTAAGGAGGGTCCTGCAAATGTAAACACAGTAAAACAATATGAAATGGTGTTGTCCTTTGAGGACAGTTGGTTTATTTAGTAGATTTAGACATTAAAATAAACCAGTGAAGATGTTCTTCTTCTCTTAAAATGGCACCTTTATAAATATATTCTATATAAATGTCAGAGTTCTTTCTTGCACTGCTGTATCTGTCTACGGCCATTAGTCAGTGAGAGAGACTGTACCTCTCAATATGTAGTTCTGGTAGTTCTGGTCAGCCTCGGCTCCCACCTTGATGAGACACGTCAGACCTTCAGCCATCACAAACTCGTGGACCAGATCTTTGTCATCCTGAAGTAAAACAGGAGAAGTTTATGATTAGTTAAGACAGCATACAATGGTTATGTATATACAGATCCACACAAAATATCTCCTCAGAACTCATAAAGGTATTCAAGTATATTCAAATTGCATTTCCCTGTAACACCACATGGTGTCAGTAATGTGCAGGATTCAGATTAAAGTTGAAAGTACAAAAACTTGCAGCTGCCCACTGATTAAGGCCAGCTGATACACACAGCACACATGTCAACAACCATGTGTTTCACAATGTGTTGCTTTTGATACTTTGTCTCTAATTACAAAAACAAAACTAAGGGGATGATGAAAACACTTTTAGGAGATAGCTGTCTGTCCAAAGGCAAAGGAGTCCATAACTAATGCTGCCTTCAGGTGCACAGTCCAGGTTCTGACAGTGCACAAACATTGAACCTGGGAGAAAGTCGTGTCAATGACAGGACAGGGAGATTTGTGCAGCGGCAGTGGAGTGGCAAGAAGATGTAATGGATGTTTTTATTGAAATGTCATCAGATGGCCTATAAATTGTAACGATATGTTCAATAGCAATAGAAGATGCTGTTTGATGGTGTCATGAAGTAGTGCGGGATCAGTAGTGCGGGATCATGGGAGTTGTTGTCTTTGTTATTGAACAGCCACTACTGCTGATGAAAATCAATCTGAAGTTACTCAGGCAGAATGTTCACAGACGAGGTAATGTTTTACTTGTTTTGCTTTTGTTACCAAAAAATGTGAACATATCAGATATTTACTATTTGTATGGGTGACTTTTACCTCCAGCAAAGTCATATTTTAACGTTTTACAACACTAGTAGTTTAAGTACAGATCCCTACAAAATACCTGACATAGCTGCAGCTGTTTTTAAACATTTTAATGTGTAAATGTTACACATTCTGTGTTTAAACGCTGCAGTCATTTTTATCACATCGTTGTTGTGTTTGCTGAACTATGATTTGTTGCATTTGCTCCAGAAAAAGCCCTCGGTATTTTAGGTGGCTGACTCCTCTCATCTTAAAATAAAGATTCACACAAACACAAACACCCACCCACACAGACCTACACAGACACACACAGACAGACACACAGACACACACACAGGGAGAGAAATGCCACGTTGATGGAGATCCCTGTCATCATGGAAGCGCATGGCAGCCACAATAACCAACTGTACTCTGCAACAACAAACTGACAGTAATTGCATGGGAAATATGTCTGTGTGTGTGTGGTGTGTGTGTGTGTGTATGTGTGTTACCTGGAAGATTTGCTTTAGAGAGAACAGTGCCCTTCTCAAGTCACGTCCATTGGAGTTATACAGTCTTTCTGCAGAGAGAAAGAGACAAAGAAGTGGTTATGTTTCTTTTTATTCAGGGATAAAGCTTTCAGAATGTCTTCCGACTTGAAGTAAGCTTGTCTGCTTGCACTGTTTATTCCCATGTACACCTTTTCATCCATCACCAATCTTCATGTGTTTTATGACTAGCTCCATAAAACTCGTGGGGGAAATGAGTCTCAGCTGTGCGAAAAAGCCGCACAATAGTTTGATATGGGAGAGGAGCGCAGGGAGTCGATGGAACCAATCACGCCGCTCGGCTCTGATCACCTGGGGCAGGCACTTCATCACACACTTTGACCGCGTCCTCGCTCGCAGAGCAACACGTGCGTGGTCTCTATCCTTCACAAACACACACACACACACACACACACACACACACACACACACACTTACACGCACGCACGTTGCAGTGGTGATTAGAGCTGTATTGGAATGTTAATGAGCTGCTGGCCAGGCTTCAGTGGTGAGGTATTCAGGTCACGACACGGAAAGCACTCAGAACCAACAAGCTCTTATCATTCTACACTGATATTTAGCCTTATTATTTCTATCCTTGGACACAAAGAGGTCATTAATATGCTTCTATGATATCATGGAGCCTCAAAATGCTCACTGTGACCCTGTGACCAATACTGGGTATTTTTTTGTTTCCTATATTAACATTGTAATAATCCTATTTAAAATCTGTATGTTTTGGGGGGTTCGATGGATTTATAGTACTTCATCGTCTTCTACAGGATAGTACTTCCTTTCAAAAGGAATTACAAATTATACTGTGGTATATTTTTTCCAGCAGAAGTCTAAAATGTCTGGATAAAGGGATGATGACAAAAATGTTGATATGGTGTAACCATCAAAACTTAGTACCACATAATTAAACATGCTTAAAAATAAAGACATTCTCAATAAAACACAATTTCAGCTATTGTGGGTAACCTAACATTAGAAGTACTGAATAGTAAAAAGGGAAAAAGAGATAAAATGTTTGGGGAATCATGCCAGTCAAGTCAACTTCCTGAAGCGTCAACGTGCTGTAACCACCATTCAAGGAGCCATTTTGTCGAACATGTGCAAAAAGACCACGTGGCAGGAAATGATATCACAGAGAAGGACCCCTGCTGACCCTAATGCCAAGGTAACAGAGTAGTGGCAAATAACTCTAACTAACTAGGTAACCCTAACTTTCAAATATTCGTGGAAACAGATATTACTGTTGCTGTTCTACATTTGATCATACTTTCCATAATTTCCCTTACTAGTGCAGCCCATTCAAAACATGCTGTCCAGCACAGATTATCTGGTAATGTGAGGGTTTTTCCAGTCTTAACCCCCCTGAACTGCTCTTAGACTATATAGGGTCACCCCCAATAATAGCAAACATGTTTGATATTTAGGATGTAAACTCTGAATGATTACATCTGTTCTTTCCGACCAATGAGAAGACCAGCTGATGGTGCTCCCAAGCATCAGTTAACATTCTAGCCTACTGGCATACTGTTGTTGACAGAAACTTTAAATCTCAAGGATAGCAAACTCTTTGTTTACCACGTCTCCTCACTCATTCAGACTCATTTAACCCTCTGCCTCTAGTTTTTTTCTCACCGCAACGCTTTACCACAGCAAGTTGCTGCTAATGCTAATATCCATTTTGTTTACGTCTGCTTACCTATGAGATCACAAGAGAGGGATCATATGATGTAGTGCATTGCTCCATCTGGTAAGATGACCTTATCCATAGCGTGGGATGTGCCATTATTTTTAAAATCTGGGAGTGTGCATGTTAAAGATTAGAGAGAAGAACATCCATGGAATTTGTCCCTGAACATGTAACAAAACCCGATTTCAAAATCAGTCAGGATTTTAAAAGTCCTGGAGTGTGAGCCCAGCGTCAGTCTGCAGAGCCAAAAAATCCAGAGCACATAAGCCACGCTTACAGGTGTTGTTCACCTGAGTGTAGCATACAAGTGTTTGTATTTGCATATTACACAGTACTTGTATCTGAATTTGCATGCCAATGTAATAATCACACAACAGTAATGGTGTTCCTAAGTCCTCTGCATTAAGCTCAAAGTCTGTTTAGTTAAGTGTCCATGTGAGAGTATGAACAGTTGTGCATTCAACTGTGTGTCAGCAGGGGGTTTCAGGGCCTGTGTGAGTAAATCCTGAGTTTGCGTGTTGATGACAAATCCTTCAGAGAGAGGGGGGTGGGTTAAAAGCGTATGAAGGTAAGGGCCTGCCGTCTGGAGCTCGGTGGCAACCGCAGCTAAGCTACGCAAGGCTAACCCAAGGCCAGGGTCAAAATCATTATCATTCCGCATGCTGACGAAGAATTACAGGCCTGTCTGTCTGTCTCTCCATCTGCAGGACCCTTCCTGTGAGATCAGCAGCGGCATTCATTAAATACATCTGTGATAGGCTACAGATGAGATAATCAAATCATCCAGGTCATAACTGGCAAGAGGCAACTGGCACCAGTGTGTGTAATAGGTGGGAAAAAGTGACTCCAAACTCCAAGAGTATGACATGAGGAAAAAGTAAAGGAATGGATAAAGAAAAGAAAGGAAAGGAAAGGAAAGGAAAGGAAAGGAAAGGGGTGACCACTGAGTAGGAAAGAAAGCCCGTTGCTTCTGGGGAGTCAAGGCAGGGGAGACAAATGAGAGGGCGGTATAAGTGGAATTCCCCTTCCAAAAATACACAGACAACATACAGTACATTATGTGTCTGTCTTTTCATGTGAGTAAAATGTAGATTTAAACCATCTCTGAGAAAGTTCAGCTGATGGAGAAGATGTTTAGTTTACATTCAGGGCCTGGCAGTGGAAAACAACCACAGTGTTGGAGTGTCTGTGTCAAATGCAGCTGACTTCTACTGCGTCAGCTAACCATCATAGCCATTTCCTTTTTCTGCCAATATGACGAAGATCATTCTGACAAAAACACCACCTGTCACACAGAACAGAGTCGGTTCAATTCACAGTCTGAGATCAGCACTGAAACTGTCTTTATATGATTTGATGTTATTTTTTACAGATAAAGAACAGGTGGGTGGCAGGTGCGATGACCTACATCTCATTGGAAACAAATAGCCAGTGTGGTCTGATTTGCTTGTTCTCGTCTCTCGAGGTTTCCCTGGAAATCAAGTGGCCTCTTAATGATGTAGGGAACACTCCGTCTGGCCCTCGAGGGTCACGTTTTCTGTTCATGCTCTTCATCAGGCCATGAGTTGGACTGTCAGGGTAACCTTTGCTAAAACGTCTGCTGTCCATCAGGAGCATGTCAGCAGCAGTGATAAGTCTTAAACTTGGCCGGATTCATTCTGGTGGACCATCAGTGACGCTGTCAGGTGTTAAAAAGTGGGCACACTGCGTTATGATTGGCTGGAGCTTGAAAGGAGGACAAACAGTAATGTAAATAAACGCATACTGATTGAAAAGTTCATAAAATAAATTTTTGAAGAGTGAGTTTATTCATTATTTATATTTTATTTATTTCTTCTTTCATCTCTGTAACATTCTCTTGATATCCTGAAGGGACTGCTTTCCTTGCAGTTACTGTTCTGGTTTAACAAGGCAGCAGGTTCAGAAAAGGAAACAATTAAACTTTCAGCTTCTAAAATAATCAGAATAATTAGTTTTAGATTTGATGGCGCTCCGGATTCATTAGGAAGATGCCTATTGTATGTGCCCAGTGCGGATTGCACATTGTTTCTGTTGCTGAGGGATCACTGGAGGTAATGGCGCCTGCAACCCTTGTCAGGACCACATTACACACCACCCCAGCTTGTACCAAATAAAAATGTTTAAAACTAACTGAAGATGACTTCCGGTTGAGCGGCCATGCAGGTAGCAGCCTAACTTACCAGCTCCCCCCGGCTAATTTCTAAAGCCCTGGTAACTTGGCCAAAATGTCTCTAAAATCTAATTAAGTTATAACCGGGGCACACATTATGCGTAAGACACAACAAAAGAAGCCAACCCTCGGCAAAGTGTCTAAAGAGAACCCCGCGACCGACAAATCCCCGGTGGACGAGAGCAGAGCTAGCTTGTGCCAGCTAACCACAGAGAGCCGGTCGGCGGAGGAGGGCATGGCGAACTTGGATGTGATTCTCCAAGAACTGAGAGATTTCCGCCGAGAAAACGGCGAGACACTGAGGGAAATTAAGGAAGACATAAATAAGACAAATATCAGGATTGACGAGGCCGAGGAAAGAATTGCGGAGGCGGAGGAGAGAGTACAAGGCCTGGAGACTGCGGTGTTGGAGCTACTCAAGGTGCAGACCCGCTTGGAAATTAAGCTAACGGACCAGGAGGGTCGATCCAGGCGGAACAACATAAGGATCCACGGTGTTTGTGAAGGCGCTGAGGAAAACGCACCCTCTGTGATCTCTTTTGTTGAGAAGTTACTGATCGAAAACTTGGATCTTCAGCCCTCCCCGGACCTGCAAATAGAAAGAGCTCACCGGGCACTGGGTCCCCGGCCACCGAAAGACGCGACGCCAAGATCGTTCGTGGTCAAATTTTCGAGTCACCGGATTAAAGAGGACATCGTGAAGACAGCTTGGCAGAAACGAGGTTTTGTCTTTCAGGAAAAAAGAGTGAACTTAGATCATGACTATGCCCCAGAAATTCTTAAAAAACGCAAAGAGTATGCAGAGGCCAAAACGGTGCTGAGGGAGAAAAAAATACGATTCCAGACGCCTTACCCAGCTAAGCTGAGAGTCTTCTTTCAGGACGAAACCCGAATCTACAACTCGGCGGAGGAGGCTACCA
>CAEMYA010002140.1:5687238-5708685 GCA_903131615.1 Diplodus sargus | reverse complement strand
CAGCTTCTAAAATAATCAGAATAATTAGTTTTAGATTTGATGGCGCTCCGGATTCATTAGGAAGATGCCTATTGTATGTGCCCAGTGCGGATTGCACATTGTTTCTGTTGCTGAGGGATCACTGGATGTAATGGCGCCTGCAACCCTTGTCAGGACCACATTACACACCACCCCAGCTTGTACCAAATAAAAATGTTTAAAACTAACTGAAGATGACAGTGGTAGGTAGATTAAAAATCTGTCAGGAAACATTGTATGTAACAGAGCTGTATTTCTTAACAGACAAAGTAACTAGCAAATTAAGTTCTTTCAAGTCGAATTCCATCATTTTCATGCCACTAAAACACTGAAAGAATCCATCACTTGTTGTCTTCAGGCTTAAACAGTTAGTAGTAAGTTTGTTGAACTTTAAAAGATGTTTTTTACAGCGAACAAACAATCTCACATGCCAACATTAATATCGTCATGGCGATACCCTGTAATCACCCGATAGATGCTAACAAAGTCCTGTCAACATAATCGCCCTTCTGCTCCAGAGTAAACAGAGTTTGACATGCTAAATAATCAATGGGCCGTTTTCCCATTGGCACAAAGGGCTGCAGCTGTCTTAACACTGCGTGTCTTCAGGGTGATGGTGCATTCAAGCTGGAAATAATTCAAACAAATCACTCTCACCTTAAACCTCCGGGCCAAACAGCTTGGCCTAACAGAGGGAGACTGAAATAACAGCTAAACACAAACCAGGAAGATAATGCATCTTAATTAGACCCCCCCCAATGAGGAGAAGTGAAGACAAAGGAGAGGGAACAAGCAAGAGGATGGATTTTGAATGGAGGATCTGACTGTCCACGTGTCTTCTGCTGGTCCTTCTCCTTTTTTCCTGGCCCTCGGTTTTATTATTGTCACACGAAAAGCTGAGGCGCTCACTGGGATGTGTCATTGTGGCTTGTGTTGAGTGCGTGTGTGTGTGTGTGTGTGCGTGTGCGCATGCATGTGTGTGATCAGGCACACACGGACAGATGAAGGGCAGACAGAAAGGCACGTTTCATTTATAGGTTCGCTCTGAGTTTTACTGTTTTGTTTTGGAGGACTGGCCGTTCTTGTCCACACTGTTCCACCATGACCTCACATGCACTGAGACATGTCAGCCTTAACGAGTCATTGAGCCCCGTATTCCTTCTTCAAGTTGATTTCCCAGGAAAAATTCCCCCCGGCATGAATTTCTGTTTCAATTTAAAACATCTAACTCTTTGTGAGACTTTATCGGTGTTCAACATACTCCCAGTAAGAAAGTCATGATGCACAAATGCACGCACCTGTACGTGCATTAACACATGCGTACATGTATGCGTGGGACCGTCCTCTGCAGTGAAACAAGGGATTCCCCCGTTGCTGAGGCTGTCTGCTAAGTCGCTCGGGAGTGGTCAGATCCCTCCTCCTTCCTCTCCTGCCATAATGAGATTAGTGCTGTGACCCTTCAGCTTTGACTAATCCCTCAACATTTACTGCACCATCTACACATCTCCAAACAGAAAAACACACAGGCCAGCTCAGGCTATGCTCAGCCTAATCCGCAGCAATTACACTCAAAAACCCACTCTGTGTTTTGTGCTACTGCTGCAATGTATCAAAAAAAATCACAGTGTCCCGAATTGACAGAAGTGTAATTCCGCTTTGTTGGCCTCAGCAAAGTGCTGCAACAATTTACTACAACTAGGCTTAATCCTCAGATTTAACAATAAGCAGCCAGCTCAGCAGATGTTTCTTTGAGGCCACCTGGTGTCAGAAAAAGTAGTGTGATCGGATCTACAGGTTTTTTACAAAATCACTCTAAAACTCTGTGCACTACCTGCCCAGCAACAAACAGTAACCGGGCAGAGTTAGCAACTAGCTGGTGGAAATAACTGAGTGTTTAAAATTTCCCTCAGGAACTTGTGACAAGGTTGAACAGAGCGTCAGGTAATAGAATACTGGGCTCAAGTTCATCAGGTGGACAGATACATGACTCAAAGTTTATGCTAATGTGCTGTGCAATAAGGCAACTGTTTCCATATGGTCTTGAAAGGTGATCATAAGCCAGAGTTTATTTTTCTAATTCATTTTCCAAAAGTTAAATGTTAAAGCAGACCTATTACACTTTTTCGTTGTTTTCCTTGCCGTTAGTGGGTTCTATGTAAAAGGTTTTGAAAGTTAAAAGCCCATAGCCCATACCAACAAGAACTCCTTTTTCCCAAAGAAGAGCCTCAAGTGCCTTGTCAGTAGTCCCGCCTTTAACTCTGTGACTTCATGACATCACACTGCATCACCATGTCACACATTTGCATAACTTATGACCATATTCACAATAGAAAAGCAATGCTAACTGGAAGCTGAAAACATAACAGAGCCAGCATAGAAACACGGTGAGTGGTGTTGCCTCAGACCTGTGTGAACTGACCAATCAGAGCAGTGTGAGTGTTTGGGAGGGGGGCCTTAAAGAGACAAGAACTAAAACAGAGAATCTCAGACAGAGGAGGAATGGGGGACAGTGCTGCTGATTTGAGCATTAAATCAAGCAAACCTATTCTGGTACTAACCAAAAATAGAATTATGAACCTGAAAATGATCCTTTATGCACAATTAAGATCATTAGAAAAATCTAACTGAGTGAAACAATAGCAGCCTTTAATATTCAAAAAGCTGGGGAGACATTACACAGGAAGTAAAAGTAGGCAAACCCCGACAATATCTGGATATTTACAGATAGGCACACACTGAGGTCATCCAAGGGTAATATTTTTCAGGATGGTACAACTGTCTATAGGTCAGGCGAGGGGGGGCAGGTCACAGCTGGTGGTCCTGCATTTAAGCTCAGTTAGAACCGCTGACTCGTATTTCTGGAGGATTTCATTGCACCCCTCTAAAAAAGCCTCCACGCGGCTGTCTGAACCAATCAGTCAGTTGGCTCTAGGTCTTCAGTGGGATCTAAAATAAAGTGAGAGGAGCATTAGGTGTAATGGCACGCTGGAGAGCTTCATTTAACCCGAGGAAGTCTTTCCCCTCTCCGTACTGGTATCACGCTAAATATAGATGGGTTGGGGTATCAAACATACTGTAACACGCCGAGATACTGTGTTCATACAGTGAGTATGCTGCCTTGCAACCCCATTTTAAGTCAAGGAAAAATGAAGTCAACTAGATTAGACAACTAATGTTATTTCCAATGCAGTTTCACAAGTCAGAAATGTATCTTATCCCTGGCTGATCACTGAAGACAAGGACAAGGCAGATTTGTTTTCATTTGTTGGAAAACAATTCAGAGCAAAACCAACTGTTTCACTACTAATGCCACTGATGTGTCTGTAATTACAGATGAACAATGCAAGTATTCAATGCAGGGAAATGCATTTCTTTATGAATAGATAGTAATGCAAACAAAAGAGGGGGACAGAAGTTAAAGGATAAGTTTGCCCAAAAATCTAAATCAATCTTTAGTTACTCATCCCAATGCCAACAGAAATTCCGGTGAAGTCTGTGAATTCCTCACAACATTTCGGAAGCTTCACAGCAAAACAATGTTGCAGCATTTTCGTAAACAACTGAAGTAGATGGGGACTTGTTTTGCAATATTATAAAAATTAAAACTCCCCAGGTAAATTGTTCCATACTGCTCTACAACCTTCACATGCAGTCAAACTAATGCACCCACTTCAGACAGGGTGCGAGCTTATTAGGCTTTTAGCTCTGCAGCTACAATGAAGATTTTGGCAAATAACATCTTTTCAAATCAATTACGGGATTTCAGCATTATGCTTGACAAGCTGTATGGAGCCATTTTATGTTAACTATCAGTTGTAAAATATTAAAACAAATCCCCATCAACTTTGGTGGTTTAAGAGATTTTTGACTGCACTTCTCCTTTAATATTCTCTGTTTGTATGCGTACTGTATGTAGCATCATTGAGACAAAACTGGACCAATAACGCTAATCACTCAATGCATGCACAACGAGCATGCTACAAACATTAGCTAAATGCACTTTGCCATCAAACATTTCACTGTGTGTGACATTCATCAATAGCTAATTTATTTTTTTGCAAACTTCCTACCGCATACAGTGCATACAAAATCTTGTTCAAAAATCTCAAGCTGTATTCTGGAGCAAAAACAACCGATGGAGGAGTTTTTCAAATACATAAGAAATCAGGGACATTCCTATAGAAATGAATGGACTCACATATATACACAGAGCTTTGTGGAAAAGAAACATGCATTTTGTATCAGAACCCATATGTGAAGGTACATTTGGGTGGTATTTCCTTCTTGTGTGCACACATGCGTGGAGTGGCATGTCCATTAATCTGTAGTTAAAAGAATAAATACTCAATCAATCTGTCATACTGGAATACAGTTTGGACAATAATGCATGATTTCAGTCTCATGTCAAGTGAAGTGAAAAGGAAAAGTTGGCAGGCAGCAGAGGCCAGACTGTGCAGGACAACTCAGTTATTTTGTGACTGTCTATTTTTTGTCTGTTGGTCTTGGCCTACAGTTTGAGTACTGGAGGCCGCTGATGGTACAGATGACGATAGAGGCCCCATGAGCTCAGTGTGGTGTGTGTGTGTGTGTGTGTGTGTGTGTGTGTGTGTGTGTGTGTGTTTGTGTGAGAGACAGAGAGAGAGAGGCAAGGAGAGAAAGAAAGGGAGAGTGAGACCTCCAAGGTTTTACTGTGGGATTCATGAGATTTGAAAAATGGCAACGGACATAGACAGAGATTACACTAGGTTCAACAATGACACACAGACACACACAGACAGACAGACACACACACACACACACACACACACACACACACACACACGTACCTACACTCAGGCAGATACAGTAAACCAACAGAGGCCTAAATGCAAACGTACTGTGAAAGGAAACACTTGGGAGTAAATGAAAACAAACGTTTATATGAACACCATAAATCCACCGCTGTGGAAACAAACGGCTGCTATATTTTAGAGTTAACACACTGATATACAGGACATGCAGCATACCAACATACACACCATCACACACACACACACACACACACACACAGTTCAACATCTCCAGACTGTAACCTTGAACCCTGATGAAGGACATCAGCTGTGAAAGAAGCTCAGAAGCAGATGTCCTCGAGAAGGAAATTTACTGCCACACACACACACACACACACACACTCACAGATATAGTAAGTACTAACACACTCCAAGACCAGAACGAGCCCTGTGCCCTTCATGTGCCCCCGGCACCTCAGAATTAGCCCACAAACACAAACACACAGACAGGAATAGATGCCCACAACACAAACACATATATCCACACACACTGTTATCACGGCGATGACAAGCCTGAGCCCCACAGACAGCTACAGTGCTGCTCTATATTCACACACACACACACACACACACACACACACAGACACATGGACTACCTCAGCTACCAGACCCTATCAAAATGGAAAGTGACAACTCATAATAACTCACATCAATATTCTAATATATTGTACACTATTGTACTGTATAACACAAGCCTCATACATTCCATTAATGCTGTAGATTAATGTCCAACGCTTTGAAGACCTAATTCACATGGCAGCCATTTTCCTCAAACGCTCAGAGTGGGAAACCTGCTGGGATAATGTAGTGCTGTTGTGTTCCAGGGCGCAAGTCGGATCAGCGTCTGACACGTTTTACAACTTCCCCAGTAATCAGTGAGTGAAACAATGATGGACACTGAAAATCAGCTGTATTTGAATAGCTGATGTTACCACTCAACAACTTCCTAGCTAACATTAACAACTGATGTGTCCTGATATTTCTGAATTAATTTTCACCTTTCCTAATCGAACAGTAAGGTTACAGCTTTGGACTTTACAGACAGTAAAGTTAGCTAGAATATGGTTGAATGCTAACGTAAGCTGCTGTCTAATGGAAGTCAATCGGCTATCAAACCTGTTGTTTTACAGTTGCAAATCAATCGGGAAACAATGAAATGGTAAAAATGTTGTCAGATTGCCTTCGTTTAAAGGACCCGCAGCCCAGAACACATCAGTATGACACATGAACTTCCTACACTGAGTGTTTCCAGGGCCTCCAGGAAATCATAGCTGCCAACCAAGAAATAGTCGGGCACATACTGATCATGTCAGTTTTACACATCCATTTGTATGCATTAGAAAAAATTTAATATGACTGACTGCTGGTTGTCAAACTCTTCCTTTAAATTCTGAAGAAGAAAGACAAACTTTTCAATGATCAATGTCTTGGTTAGCGGTATGTCTTTTACATTCTTTTTATTTACTTTAAGTCACAGTTCTCTCTGTAATTGCATTTCATCTGCGACGGTGCATTGTTACAAAGTGTGACCTGATTTTTTTGTTTGCAGCTTGCAGCCAGACACAAAAGCTGATTGTGGGAAATATTGTGGTTTTCAATCCCACATACAAGTGAGCACGTGTGAAACAAGCATCCAGTGTTTTCCCTCGCTCTCCCCTCACCCTTTGTCATTCTGTTTCACCCCCTCTCCCTCTATCGTGCTCGCTCTTCCTCACTCACTTCTCACGCTTGCTGTGTCATGTCATTGTTGACTGACTGGATTCACTGGGCAAGTGCAATGCCGGACGAGAACAGAGATGAAATTAAACCAGAGCTTTGTGTCTGTAAATCATCTCAGTTTTTTTTCTTTTTTTTTCCTCAGAGCTCTGAGGATTTTGTAATACCATGTAATAATGTGGCCAAGCCAAAGTACCATGAGCGGGTGGTTTAAATGCCTAAACTGCTCTTTTATTGGCATTGAAAATAAAATTTGGCAGTTTTTTTGATAAACAATCATCCAAATAAATTGGCTGGATTGAATATGACAAAATGGAGCCTGACAAATAAGAAAGTGGAAGACAGATGTAAAAAAAGAGAAGAGGCAGAAACAGACGGGGAAACTAGAGTTAGACTAACAGCAGCCTGAGCGAGTAAACAGAGAGGATACTGGAGGATATGTGCTGCTTGCTGAGTGGATTAGCCAAGTGAAATCTTGCTCTGACTCATACCACACTTGCCTGTTATTATACTCCTCCCTTGAATGTGTGTGTGTGTGTGTGTGTGTGTGTGTGTGTGTGTGTGTGTGTGTGTGTGTGTGTGTGTGTGCCCTTCTTTCTGTGTGTGACACTGATATGATATGCAGACATGATGACATATGACAAAAGCTACTGTATACGGGCATTATGAGACAGTTAGGTATATTTACAGACAGAGAAGAGACCGTATCAGTTCCACTCTTCTGAGACTATATTCTGTCTGTTGGTTTTGGTTTACAAGTAGGAATGATGATAGGGGGCCCATTAACTCAGTATGTGTGTGTCTGTTTGGCTGTGTGTGTGTGTGTGTGTGTGTGTGTGTGTGTGTGTGTGTGTGTGTGTGTGTGTGAGAGAGAAAGAGAGAGAGAGAGAGGAGTAAAACCGGCCTACCTCTGGGCTAATTGGGAAATAAACCCAATCAATGGAGTAAAGACATACTGTATAACACTTTGTCAAATATGTGTTGATGTTGGCCAACATTTCTCCAAATTTAAGGTGTGAGAACTGGCCACCTTTCAAATTCATACTGAAAATAAATAAGGGGCAGCATGTCGGCAGAGTTGCTGCTAACTGTTGCTGCAGCTAGCTAGTTAGCTCAGTTAGCTGTGCAGCTAGCCTTGCAGACTAGGGGAGCGTTAGTGTTAAGACAACTAGAACAAGATATTTGGACCAAGAAGTAACTGTGCTAACTGTTTAGCATGCTAATTTCAGTAGATATCACTGCAACACATTACACAGACATCATGATTGTTTTCCTCGGAATCTGTTGATCATGTTTGTTGACCTTTGTCTGATTTATCTTAAATTCATGAATTCCAAAGTAGGGGCATATTACAGTATAGCAGAACCGCAGTTAGCTAAACTTAGGAGAAACACCTAATTTCTCTTTATTTATTTATTTCTTTCTTTCTTTCCTCACTCTCCTCACCTGTAAGTCAGCGGGCCACAGGGCTATGACATAACTCGTGGAGCTGCCAGCCAACTGCTGCTGCTGTCTGGCAGGTGCATTTCCTCCTCGCTTTGTTTTTCCCTTGTGTTTCCTTCCCTAAGTGATTCACCATTTCCCTGGAAATCATCCCTCTCCCCGTCTCTCTCTCTCTCTCTCTCCACACATCCCCTAAACCCATCATCTCTAAAACCCAGCGGCTGGAAAAGATGCCAAGCCCGCAGATTCTCCAGTGTGTGTTCTGGATGTTTAGCTTGTGGTAATTGTAATGTTTTATTGCATTATGTAATAGCTTCAAAATGATTAAAACAGACCAGCCAGGGGTTTGTGCAGGCGCACTGGGTTGCATATAAGAACAAGCCCAGACGTAACACTCAGACGCAAACACAGCAAAACACACATGGTGATATATTTCTTACTTTCTTCCAGTAAGTGCACTGAGGATTGGGAGAGCAAACCCCAAACAGCAGAGAGCTGTGCCACAGCACAAAAGTCGGGGCGGCTCGTGTTTGTCAGCGTAACTAGAGCCCAGGGAAAACCCTGCCACATCCACAGAAAGCACATACAGAGAGGACCCACCACACCACCGCTGATCACGGTGACAAGAGAGACGCACAGCTGCCGCATACAGCTGGATTACACAGCACAACAATAAATCCAGAAATAATCACATTGTAGTTTTACTGCGTGGTATGGATTTGTGAAGCCGTGCAATATGCACAGTTGTTATTTCTATTTGCTTACTGGAGTGAACTGTAAGAAACCTCTTTACAGTTCAACCCATTTTAACTAGACAAAACACAGACTAACATCCACTAACATCTTGCCTTCGTCTTCAGTGGGAAAGGGTACAGTTGGTATTCATTAACAGGTCAAATGACTCCGCAGTTGTCATGAGTATTATATATTTCAGCTCCGATCAACCATGATGGGAACATAACCCTGGTGGACACGCTAATTATCACCCTTTTTCCAGTGCAATGCTGTGACACGTTGAATTGTGTTTTAGTCTAAATAGTTTTACATCCATCTATGTTCAACAGGCACGCTAACAATGTTCAGTTAACACTGACATTGAAAGAGGGACTGAAATAGAAGACCTTAACATTAACTGTGGTTACATGGACAATGTTCATGCAATCTGAGAGAACATGGACACGCAAAATAAAATGATTAGATAAGATGTGTGTTTGCATGCCCCAAAGCCTTCAAGCAGAATAAAACTTTTCCAACATGTGTTAAAGGGGCTCCGCCTGCTGTGAGGCATCTAATGTGCCAAAAACATAACAGAAGAGAAAGAAGAAGGTTTTTTTTAGAATGAGTTTGAGAGAATTCACTTCATTCATTTGTTCTGACAAACAATGTTTGTTGTCTTTTTAACAATATTTTTCTGGTTCAGCTGAGGGTTTAACATTGCCTTAATCTTTTGATCGCTGAGAAAAAAGATTTGTTTTGCTACTGCAACATCTCTCCCGGAAGCAGTGTCGCCTGTGTGAAGCTGACATGCACAGAAATAATACATTTAAATAATATATGATAGTGTATATTCGAAACAATCAAATTAAGTATCCACATTAATTGGGATATTGGGGTCCATGTAATGGCAGATACTGTCACTGGCGTCCATGCCTTCTGCTGTTCATTGTTTTCCGGTGCACTAGTGTGGTTGAACGTGTTGCACCAGAAGAAAACTAATAAAGAAAGGTATATTTGTCCACTGGCATTAGGAAAGGAGTCAATCGACAAACACATTTGAAAAACATGCGTATAAGCATTACAGTTGCTCTAAAAAAAGGCTTTAAAGACAATCTGAAAGTGCTTCTGCAGTAGAAATGGAGAACAGCTGCAGGATAGATGCATCTTACAGGCGTTTCTACAGCAGCTACTGCTGTAAAGTTACTCCACCACAACCACCGCTCTACACCTCCATCCCTAATGCCTCATCAGCCCATCTCTCCATCTCCCACAGCAGTAACTAAGGCATGACTCATGTGGGCGCAATGCTCTCAGTTGCTCCTCAGGGTCTCAGCTGCTGGTGAGGGTAGAGGGGAAACTATTTGAGTGATTTTCTCGTTCCTTCTTTCTCTCTGTGAAACACAGATTTAAAAAACGCGAGGAGGGCGTCTTGTACTCTGAATGCATAACTGCTGATTTTTGTGAAAAGCGAATGCAGACACATTAACATGCACACACATTTGCACGGAAATGATCACAGCTATGCACGGACAAAACAAGACTGAGAGACAGATCTGAACTTGCCTTGAAAACTATTCACAAGCATTGTAAAATATCCTTAATGACTCACACACGTGCACACAGAGAGATCATAAGACACGACTGTTTGAGCCAAAGCCACAGGTGTCGGTGAGAACAAAGAGTCGTGGACAGTGTGTGAAGCTGCGCAGGGTAAATATAGATTTAGAGGCAGGCCAGGAAAAGAAAGAAATGCTGGCGCGAGACAAGAGGAGAGCAGGGTGTTTGAATGAAACCAGTCGGGAGACCTGCAGGACAAATGGGGACAAACGGGACTAATAGAGGATGAAGGAGAAATTATGCCAGATTGAAAAGTAGTTAAAGCATGTTGGCTTAGGTTAGATATAAGAGGGCAGAGTGTCCGCAAAGCCATAAACTGTCTGGAGTTTTACAACTGTACAGCCACAGATGTCCTGTACCAATGCCCCCTCCCAGCTTCCCCATTACCCAGCATTATCTCCCTGTCACACCATGCCATTACCAGGCCTTATCTCCCACAGCGGGGGGGATCCAACACAGTAAATCGCTGTTCGAACCAGCTGTAGTCATCTCGTTCTGCAGCATCTCAAGGCCAGACTGCTGTCACTACCACAGCACCCCCCATCGCTACAGCAACACTGAAGAGTGACTACAGCTTTATCACTCGGGACCACCATGTCAGTAAGCCCGTATTTATGGAGATTTTGATTTGCGTCTCCCTGATGCCACCAAATCCTCCAAATATTGTACTAATACCACCCTGTGAATACATTTAATTACAAGCACTCAAAACCTTATTCAAACAAAAGTACATGTCCTCAGCTAAATGTAGTTGAAGGGGCACCATGTAGTTTTGGACAGATATTCAGAATTTTAATATTTACAAAGTTAATGAGGTAATGTTACAAATGCAGAGATTTGAATTTGTTCCATAACTGAATAAACAAGCTGGAAAATCAGGTCCCCACTACACTGTTTGAAGCTAGAAAGAAAAAAGTAAAACCGTATGAAATGTGTTGTCGTTTAAGGTCAGCTTGTTTATTCAAAGTTGAGTTAGTTTTAACTACCTCATACCACGTAGCTCTAAAAAGTCAACTTTTCATGAGCTCTCAAAAACAGAATGTTTTCAGCTTTTTGACATTTTTCCACCAATTCCACGGGGGTTTAGTTTATTGAGCTTAAGTAGCCAGAGACAGTTCTCAGCACATAAACAGTTAATCCTTCAGTTTGTCAGAAAAATTCAAATTCATAATCATCAGATTTGATGAAAAGATACGTGGTGGGTAAGTAGTAACTAAAACTGTCAGACAAATAAAGTAAAAAGTGAATGATATAGTGGTATAAACGACTAACGTACAGTACTTCAGTATTGGTAAGACTGCTCCACTCATGAGGACAAGCACATATGGTACTAGTGAATCATGTGGTAGAAAGGAAAGTTGAGGATTAATAGGCAGACAGAGACACAATCTTCTGTTTTATACAAGCTGCAAATGTGTTATGTAACAGAACAACCACAGAAAACCAAAGCAAGTCAACCTCCACTCCACCTCAACCTCCAGCCCCCGCCTCTCCCTCACAGTACTGCGGGGGGTGATTAGAGACGGATAATTGGGGCGCAGAAATCCAACAGTATAGAAGCCAAATTTTTGGGAAAAAAAGGGCCAAATTCCAGAGGTAAGTGCCAAGGGATTGAACAGGCTCCAAAACACATGCAAGGTCTTTTGTTCTGCACTCCAGCTCTTTTGTTTCACCTGCTGTACCACTCATTACAGGGAGCTTTACCTGTCAGATAGCATAGCCTCTCTATCACTTAAACTGTATTTAATTACTGCATATCCTTTCACTTGAGGAGAGGCTGGGAAATGAGACCACATGGGAAAGAAAAGCTCTGGGATTCTGAAAAACACTCTGGTAAGTCATGTGCAAGTTTAACAGTTTACAAATGCGAAGATTATAGTTTTTTGCTCAGCCAGTGTGGATTCATACTGTATGTGGTTTACCCCTCCATCTTAAACGTGTTTCTTCATCACGTGACTTCATCTTTCAATTCATTCATTTGAATACGAGACAGCCCTACAAAAATATTTATAAGCAGCTGTATTTTGTATTGTATATATCTAAATTAGCAACAGTTATATGACAACTTATGCAATTCTGACTTTTGGTTAGCAAACTAATAAGCTAATAATGATTTACTTTCATAGCATCGTTTTGGCCATAGCAGGCAGCTAGAAAAACGTAGCGCACGCTATCTGCCTGGCATCAAAAAGCAGACAAACAAATTTAGCAGCTATCTGTTGAACACAGTGTAGCATGTGTATTCAAGGCATAGATATTAAAATGGCTCAATCCCCGCCAGAGAGAAATGTATCACCTCTTAGCTCAGTTGCATTCGTACCATTTGCAACTAGGTTAGCGTTCAGGTACTTTGCACATTCAGCATGAAGTTTGCTAGCTCGGAGGTTGATGTTTCCCGTAACAAGCGGGATTTTGAAAACCGTAACACGCAGGTAAGCAAAGGATGCAACTTAAAATAGGCAGCCAGTGGCAGGCTTATACCCACAGTCTAAATCCGTTTAATCTGACTCCAGACTACAAAACCACATAATAAGAAATTAATCTTAAAGATCATTGACACCCTCATATAGTGGGATGAAAAAAAAACACTGATTCCTCCAGGTACAAGCCGAACTGTCTACTCTTCCATTAGAGAGCAGTTTAGCACAGTTTTAGACAAAATGGACAGTTGTACAACAAACGATAAGTTCCTATCAGTCCCTGTACTATCTTTTACCATGATTCTCCATCCTCTTTCAACCTTATTCCCCTCTCTTCATGTGACTCTCACATTTAGTGAGTGGAGGCTCAGTGCTGTGCTGCCTTCCTCACATGTTTCTGTGCTGTCAACACTTTCTAAAGATAACACCTCCACTTCACCCCCACCCCTGAGGAACCTCACTCCACCAGTCCACAACAACTCTGCTGCGACGGAAACGGCTAAAATTAACCCTTAAACAAGGGGTTCTGATTGGCAGTCTGATGGGACTGCAGGCCACAGGGTCCACCGAGGGAAAGGCAGGAAGCAAAGGAGAGAGGGCACTGAATGACAGAGAGATATAGAGGTAGATGGGAGAAATGATGAGGCCGAGACACTCAGGTCACCTGCCCTACATAAAAAAAAGATACATTCCTGTAAAATTGACCCCAATCTCCCGGAGGGAGTCACGCAGTGGGCGCTGTGAAGACCTGGATCATTAAAGTGCCACAAAGGCACCCACAGAGTAGTGCTTACAGCAGCAGTGTTGCAGTTACAGTTTTGCTGACCATGCCAATGTGCCCTCCTTTTCATATACAACAGAAAAACTCATTAACTCACACACATTATCACACCCTCACTCACACACACATGCATCACAGAGCATCCTTAATCCGGAGTTGGCGAGCCTGAATGTAATTTGATCTTCCCGTTAGCAGCGGTGCCAAGAAATGCCAAGAAGAGCTGCGTTTCACATAGTTAGAGTCGTTTGTTCAACCTTGTGGCCCTGAAAGAAGATCAATGAGCGACTGAAGGAGGTCGCAAACCCTACGATCTCCCTGATATTTGACCTTAATACAATCAAATCCTGATCCTTGTCAATCAGAACTGAAAGCCGACGAAGCCAGTAAGATTAGGAAACTGTAAGGAATTGATCCTTTCCTGCATTTCAATCACATAATACAAATACTTCTCAGGCTTGGCACAGTCGGCGATCCATGCATTTAATTCAGTCCCATGACAACCAAATCCTGCTGTACTGGCCAACTAATTGTAAGTTGCAGATACTCTATTTCACGAGCGGTTTGCACCCTTGATTGTGACAGACTTTTCATTTAGTTGAGTAGTATGCTGACCACTATTCAGGCGATTTGAAGGTCAAGGCCTCGCAGGATTAGAGCGTTAAACGGGCAGATGAGTGGAAAGCTGAACCGACTCATTGAAACAACTCTGAGAGGGGGTTGGAAAATGGTCAGTAGACCTCTGAAGTGAATGGAGCACTCTCTCGCTCACGCTATCTGATTATACTGTACGTCTGTATAATGCAGCAGAATTACAAAGTGCCACTCCAGTTGGGATCCGGTCGCTGCCCAGCATCTGTGCCATGCTGGATGAAATCGGGATTTGCGGTCAATGTACTCAGCAAGCTCTGTCATCAAGCTTTGGCACTGGGCAAAATGAAAGTTTCACTCGAGCCCTTCAAAAGGAAATGCATCTCATATGGCAATGATGCAGCCTTTTTTAAATTTGTTTTTATTATGCTGCATGAGACATGCAAATATAGACCGATAACCGGTTTCCTTCAAAGCAAGATGAGCCATGGGAAAACCCCTTATAAGGGTCTGTTTGTGTGTGTGTGTGTGTGTGTGTGTGTGTGTGTGTATTAGTGTGAGGGAAGGATTTAGCTTACACTACTTCACACTAGATTCACTCTGGCATAGGATGCGTAGGATGTGTGTATACGTGGAATATGCTATTTACAGCATCTGAAGAAAATATCTCCTGAAGTCACGTGAATGACAGTAGTTCACCATCAACAGTTATATCCTAATTAAAGGGTAATGCCACCCATTTTTTAACATTAAAGTGCCTTTACAGGGCATGGGGACTTTTACTGAAGAAGTAAAAAAGTAGTGTGTAGCCTTTTGCGGCTCCAGAGGAAGCTGCTTATAATCCGATGAATTTCCTCACATGATGTCACTCAGTGGTTATGTTGCATTGTGTGTAATGTAGGCAACATGGTTTTAAATACACTCCTATAACACTGTTGGACTTATTATGGACAGTTATGGACCATTCCACACATTCCTGTTCCCTTTTCAAAGAAGCGCCTACATGTACCACGATGCAACTTAGACACTGAGTGATATCACTTGAGCGTATATACCAGGTTACATGCAGCTTCCTCTGGAGCCTGTTATACAACGTTTGTATTCAGTTTTACTCCCCAAGTCCTTTGAAAACACTTATATATGTACAATTAGCGCTACCCATTAAGTCATCTTTTCATGTTATTACTGCACTGTAAAAATGTACATTATTTCACATTAGTAAAGAATACATCATAAATTGAGATGCTGTTCATTTTTTCTGTACACTGTGCACGTTTTCTCTCCTTAACACCACTACTCCCCCTCCGAGTGACCCTTCACCTCATCACGTTCTCAACCAATTGGAGGCACTGATTCTAGGATCCAGATTTAGCGCCGCTATCATTGGCATGGAGAATGCTAGCCATGCAGACACAGGCACAGGGGAAAGGAGTGAGGAGCACGGACCCAGAGAAAGGAGGGTACGAGGGAGTGAGGTGATTATAATGGGTGTGCAGAGACTGAGCTGCAGACAGAGAGGGGCTGGTAAAGACCCTCGTGAGACACCGAACACAGAAAGAAGAGAGAAGAGTACATAGCTTGTCATGTGACTGGGCAGCTGGCCAGCTTACATTAGAGATCTTTGTAGATCTGTTTTTCTGGAGCACTGACATATACATACTGCACATTATGTGATAAGTCAGCAGGCACCATCTCTGAGTGAGAATACGAAACACTGTCACAGCCACAAATGATAAGTGGCCAGTTCTGCTAACTTTGCTGAACATGAGTAGGATAAGACAAAAGATTAGAGTCCACAGCAATGCTAGCAGCTACATCATGCTGATGATACCATTGGGTTGCTTTGAACAAATTGTGTTTCCAATCTTAATTTGTTATGCAACAATGCTAACACTTGGCCTATTAGCAGTAAATACAAAATATAGCAAAGACTGATGGGAATGCCTTTTTTTGCAGTTATTTATTCAAAATTGAGAGTTAAAGTATCATTGAGTTATTTCAATGGTTCCTGAAGGGTTCACAAATGCTTACACCAATCCTTTCAGTAGGAAAGGATTGGCTGACATACAAAACTACAAATGTCAAACTCATGGTGACACCTGAGGAAAATCAATGAGCGACTAAAGGTCATCTCTACGTGATTAATAAAAAAATGTATGACTATGTTTTGTTTTTCTTATTAACTGCACCTCAAACAGTTTTTCACACAGAATGGCTGTGTACGTTCTTCAGAGTCATCAATATGCCTGCGGGGACCGCCCAAGTTAAGCATATGTGTAGGAAACACTGTTGTGAGTTGGTTGGTTGGTTTGTCAGCAGGATTACGTAAAAAAACTACTGAAAAGATTTCCACGAAACTTGGATGGAAGATGGGTCCCAGTCCAGAATAGACCCCAACAAAGGACCTTTTTATTATTGTGAGGTAGGAAGGTCGTTTATTTTTCAGGGAATGTGGCAGGAATGAGAATATTTGATATGAAAATATTCCTCAACAAAATGGCGATTATGATTCCATCAGCATTGTGCTGTTGTCCTCGTGGTTGGCTGTTCCAGATCTGGTGATCTCAAATTATGGTTAAGCAATTATGGGTGGTTACAAGTGATACAAATACTGGATTAGTCTTGACTGAATTAAAGGGGACTGTTGGGCCTCGGAGGAGTTTGTTTTTATCGAACATGAATAGTGATGGGTGTTGGGAGGCTGCCTATGGCTGAAATGGTTTTTCAAAACAATTCTGCTGCATCAGCTAAGTTGTGCTGGAGGTTCAAAGTCACTTTTGGGTTGTGAGAGCCAAAGACCTACTCTGCATGTATGAATGTAAATCTCTCACACAAATCCCTTTCCTCTGTTCTTTCATTGTAACTTATTTCCCATTCTTAGTCTTTCACCAGCCTCTCACCTTCAGCCATGCTAACCCCCCTCTCCCCTACACCTCTTCATCATTACAGACTTAGAACAGTCAAGGGCATCACACTGAGAGGACTGAACCACTCAGTGCTACTGTGAAAACAGCCACATACTGAACAAAACTCCCATCATTCATGTTTAACACTGAAATGATGACATCACATTGTAGACTTTTGAAAGGTTTGACCTACAAGTCGAACCCGTTGCTGAGTGGGAGGTCTCAGGTCTGACTTTAGCATCTACCCCATGTAAACCAGCAATACCATGTGTTGTTAGGCTTGCTGGTATGTCTGACGGTCCGTGTGTGTGTGTGTGTCATGCTAAACACATGCATAATCATGTCACTCAGTGACTCACCGATGCAGGCGTGTACACGGACAGTCAGCTGGGTCCGTAGAATAACGCTGTGCTTCTTCCCTCTGGACCTGACAAAGAAAAAAGCAGACAGAGTTTTTATTGATTCAGTAATATCTTCATTAAGGAACAGAGTGTATTGTGTAGTTGATGGACACTAACTATGGAATCAAGTGTCATTTTCTTGGTGCTGGTGAACACTATAGAACACCCTTCAACAAAACGTGCGTGCATAGATCTCTCCCGACTGGCTGCTGCTTTTAAGGCTGAGTTCACCCAATGCTAGTTTCAAAGTCCAGAAAACACTTTTGGCACTTTACAGCAAAGTATTATTGCGGCATTCTCCTAAGCAACTAAAGTAGATGGAGACTACAATTTAAAAAACAATTTAAATTGCTCCATACAGCTTGTACAGCGTGATCCAAGTCTTCAAAAGCCCCAAGAATGCTGCAACGCTGTTTTGCAGTGAAGCTCCAGAAAATGTTTTGCGGATTACGAAACTTAACCCGAATATCTATCAGCATGGGGGGGTGAAGATAATGACTAAATATTGATGATTGTTTGTTTTTTTTCTTATCCTTTAAGAAAAATAAGTGTTAATTGTATGAAGAAATAATAGACTTAACACAAACAATGGGGCAAAGACTTGTTATGATGGAATGGGAGGAATGGTGGAGACAAACAGTAACCTGCATTGAATTTGAGCCCTCATACTGATACACATCTGAGGACAGACATGCAGGAGCAGACACAACACACAAACACTTCCACGTACTATTTGTGCCATCCTGAGCGAGCACTGATATCCAGCATATTTCCAGAAGGAAAACAAATGAGCACACTGAAGTATGATGGTAAACGCTTTCGTAACCTGCTATCCTCCAATCTGTGGGAGCTAATCACCGTCTTCCATCGCTGACATGCTGATGGCATCCAATCCAAGCAGGGAAAGCACCGCTGCGATAACACACACTGCTGCAATACACCCATCACGCATAACATGCAGCGAGGATAACGCACACCCAAACAACAGCCCAGCTGGCCTCTTATCCTTTTTGCTAAGCTGCGTTATCAGCTTGGTTGGAAATAGAGCAAAATGTTAACACGATCTGTCGAGATGCTGATAAAAACTCTTCTTGCAATTAAATTTCTAGTAACTATATCTACCTTGCTGATAATGCCTGTGTTGTGTGAAAATGTAAATGTAAATGAAGACTTCACATGCTGCATATCATTTATAACAATGAGGGTAAAAAGGGATGTTTTGAGGTTAGAAAACGCTAGTTAGATGGATAACAAGCAGGTATTTAAAACAAATTGTGTCTCTTTTAAACAACGCAAGAGTTCCTGTCCATGCATCTACACCACAAGTATGTGTAATATTATCATTTCACAATCTAAACATATATTCAGCAATAAAAAAAAAACAGGCTACTCTGCTCTGAGCCGTCCTCGTCACTGGAGGACCTTGTTTACTGTCCACTGTGGTGAGCAGCGTCCAGCCACAGCTGGAGTCACGACACATTTTTCAAGCGTGGGAATAGAAATTCCGGGTGAAAATCACTTTACATCAGTGCGGTTGAGAATTTTTTTAAGTGACAGGAATTCTTCAGTTTTCTGGCTTGTGAAAAGTAGAAAAATAAGCCTTTACTTTTATACTTTCTCATGTTGCATGTGCACAGTATCCATGAGCCAATCACCATGATACGGGCAGGGCAAAATTAAATAAATGCATGAGACAAACAGCTATAAATACAGCAGAGTACCATCACTATGCTTTTTAAGATGTTGCAACAGCTGTCAGAATCTGCCTGACTTTGCAGCACAAGTGAAATATGTGGTGTGAGGCTGAGATATTGAGTGTGAATAGTTTATTCATTTTTGACACTATATAAATAGCGAGGGAGGACAAGTAAGGCTTACTTGGAAGAATTCATCCTCAACCTTTGTGATGTTTTGCCAAGAAAGGGTCAAACCCAACCCAGCGTGTGATTCATTTCCTACTGTCAGTACAGTACGACCTCGGGAGGACGATAGACAGGCTTCTCAAATCTAACCAGTTCCCCAAGATCTCAACCACAGAAACACACACACACACACACCTCCATTCACCTGTCCATCACCTGTCACATGGCTTACCGGATGCAAAATGATAACACACACACACACACACACACACACACACACACACACACACACAGACAAACAAATAAATGCACACATGGAAACAAGCACACACAAACAGACACAGAGAACAACACAGCTCTGTTGGACTGCCGTCACCTATCACGCTGCGGCCCCCAGACTCCAAACAGATCAACATACCACAACTCTCAAACACAAACACACTGTTGCACACTTACATTTGCAGCCGGTTAACAGTTGGGACCTCAGTATGCTTCTCAGAGCTCTACGTGACAATGCTTTATTGTCACCCACGTTTGAAGGCAACAGCTGAGAACAAAGTGTGTTTCTGAAGTCGTGCCTAAACACAATTGATCTGTTTTGACACCCCGTTGGCTAATTCACCACAGATATTGTTAATGTAGGCCTACATTAGTTGAATGCAGATATCATTCACCTGTTACACTGATAATTAGCTCACGCAACACCTGTTCAACTAACATTAAGCAACACTGGCTCATACCACTGAATTTACAGTTAGCTAACAGTTAGCTAGCAAACATGTAGTAGCTAAATGGCCTAGTATTAGCTGAAGCAGCCTGGAGTACCGTAATCCTAGCCTACTTGTTTGTTTACTAACTGTATTGTTAGGTATTTTAGCTGGCTTGCTCACTAGTTAATGTTAATGTTACATAAAGGAAACAAAAAATAAGCCTTACATGCAAGCTAACTGCTCTAACTAGCTAGTGTAAGTATAGCTATTATTATATTAAATTAGCTTGGTGACAAGTTAATGTTATACAGAAAACACTAAAGAACCTATTCATGTGAGCTAACTGTGCTAATTAGCTAGAGTGAGGATAGCTAGACAAAGCACTAATGAGGAGATAAATATTAAGAGAAACTGAATTTACACAGCAGTTACCTGGCAAACATGTAGTTATGCTCGCTAACTCTGCTAACTAGCTGGAGTTGGTGCAGCTAAATGTAGCACTTAATGTTTTTAAAAACAGAAATGAGAAGATAATTGTAACTTTATGACAGTAATTTTGGAAACATTTAGTCTGCGTTATGTGTTTTTTATATTTGTTTTTAGTAACTTACTGTAGCCTATAACTCCTCAGTCAATACTTGTATCTTTTGCAAATGGTTCCCTGGTTTACTTTTAGTGCTTCACTGTAGCCAATATGCTAGCCTAAAATAACTTTCAGGGCAAAGGGTAGCTGTGCTACACTGTTGCCAGGTGTGAAAAATGTGACTGGTTCACTTTTATCAATGGCAGATCCAGGCTCAGTTTACGGTCATATACAAACATAGTCTACTGACATATATTAACATATGATGACTAATCAGGCAGACATGTTACAATGTATTTTACATTTACAGGTTTTTAGAATTATTACAAAGAATTATAATAAAACACACTACGGTATGCAACACTGATGTGCTTTTTCACACAGAAAATAAACAATATTTAGTCGGTGTGGATATTGTTTAGGCCATAACCTACTAACTTAATTGATTAGAAGACAGTGTGAGAGGATACAGGTGGTTTACCGCCTTTGTCTGGGGTAAATCTTTAGCCCATTGTGGCAGGTTTCCATTTTCCACGTCTCTTATTGTCTCAAAGAGAGACACCAGCACTGCTGTGGGGAGATTTAAGCGACTTAAAATACTTTGCAACAGTGCTGTTACAGAGAGTTGACAGGTTTGCGAACTGTGAAATTTTGTCACAAAGAAGATCAGAATATCAATTATGGTAAAAACACAGTGAGAGACGAGCTGTAGCTGTGGAAGGAAGGGGCACATCTGTCCCGCTTTCCAGAGTGCTTCATACTTTCCGTGAACTTGTGCTTCCAAGAAATCCAGCAGCTTGTGATTCTTCCCATTTTTATAAGAATGGAGAAACTCAGAAATGATATGTGTGTGTGT
>CAEMYA010002140.1:5668918-5682795 GCA_903131615.1 Diplodus sargus | reverse complement strand
GTGTGTGTGTGTGTGTGTGTGTGTGTTTGAGTGTACGAGCTGGTGCACGGTCAGAGAGGTGGACGAGGAGCTGGAGGAAGAGGTCAGGAAAACCGCGGCAGCCAAAGTGAGGAGAACAAAGTGTCGCAGGGATCCAGGGCCCGGCCACAGGAATTCTGGGACAAGTGACCTATACTTTAAATGCAGCCCAGCCAGCAATACACAGAGCTCCGCCATCACAACATAATAATACAGTTGGGCTTTTTTCTTTAGAGACGAGCACAGAAGGTTAGGACAAAACGAGACAAAGGAAGACTCAGGAAAGTGTCAAACTCCTGCTAGTTTTAACATTTTTCCAACAGCTTTTCAAGGCGCCAACTTTCAGAGCTGGATGGTCTGACGGGGCCAATTTGCACCAGTTCAGTTCCATCCCTATAATCTAAGCCCAAATATCCAGTTGCCATTGCGCACAGTCTTCCTCCTGATGCGAACGAAATTGCAAACACCAACGCATGCTGTGCCATCTGACCGTGTATAGGTTGTAATCATAAGCTTTTCTGTGCTGCGGGCCATTTTTCATTTGTTTTGTGGCTTTTAAAGACGGGGCAGCGAAAGATCTACTCGGTCTGGAAAACCGCTCTGCTGTTCAACGCTGGTTGGCTGTCGTGTGCCAGCAGTGGGACGCTCCCCGTCTCTCTCTTTTCGTTCCTCACTTCCATTTGAGCTTGATGCTTGACACATCCATACAAAACAGAGGCATAGGACTAAGGTCATCACAGTATCTGCTCCACTCGTACGGCCTCCGTGGGTGTGTTTGTGTGACTCAGCCTTGTCAGGGAGGAATGTGTTGATGTGTTTTATATTCTGGGTTTGCTTTAAATACTGAAATTCGCTCAGAATGGACACTTTCCCCCCGGGGCTCTCACACCCATCGTAATCTGACACTTGACACTTGATCAGCTCTGATTCAGGGCTCTGCGCTGGGAGCTTCGTGACTGGCACTCGTAGCTGAATGAGGCAACTCAGGATATATCCAGTTGCACTCATGCCCTACCACACCTGTCACTGTGACTTGCTAAGCAAAACACATCAGCAAATAAGAAAGGATTCGCTTTGAGGAGGGGGGTGTATTTCTCATCTCTCTCTCTCTTATTCCACAGAGAGGTCAGAAATGAGGAGCATGCTCCGAGGTTTCTGTGAGATATCCCAGCATCTCTCCCGATGAAAAAAATGTGCACTAAACATGGGATTAAATCGGGATATTTCAAGTGAGACCCGTGTTTAATGTTGCCGTGGCCTTTGAGGCAAACATTTGCAACCTCTGTCAGTCCTCCGGCTGGAGAGCCAATCACTTGTGCTCGCATGTGTTCTCAAAATAGCCTCTGAATGGTGGGGATGGAAGTTTATTTGCAGTAGGCTTGAAGTGAAAAAACAGTCTTAAAAGTGGCAAAAACAAACCCAGTGCAGCCCTGATTTAAAGCTGTGTATTCAAAATGAGAGAAGTTCTGTTAGGACTGTCAGATCTTGGAGTTTTTTAGTGATCTAATCATGCTTTATGGTGGAATATAACACTCTCAAATTCCCATATTCGCCCATTTATCACACACTTCCACATGTCCACGTAAGTTAAGTGTAGGTTGAGTTGTTCAGTGGTGATCTTACCTTGTGTGGGGCTTTGAGGAGCCGGTGGACGCCTGCTAACTGGTTGATGAGGGGGATATCCTCTCTGAAGGTGTACAGCGGGGGTCTCGTCGGTTCTGGGAAATTGGTGCTGTTGAACGGATCGGTGTCGTCTAAGAACTGAACCCTGCAGACAAACGTGGCCATGGTGCCTCCATGCAAGTGGCTCCTCTGAGGGGGCAGCCCGGTTCAGTGAGAGCCGTCGCAGCTCTGCCTCTGGCCGCTGAGCTGAGCGCTCCTCTCCTGGTAACGACAAACAAACCCGGGTCGCCAAGCGCGCCCTGTGCGCAGCAGCAGCCGGTCCTCCCGCAGGACGCACGCCGGCAGACAGAGTGAAGGAGGGAGAGGGGAGGGTCGATGGAGGCCGGAGAGGTGGCACACGGGACAGCGGCTTCTCGCTCTGGCTGTGCTCGCCCTGATGCCGCGGTGTTATTCTCGGAGAGGCAGGTGGCCGGTGATAAAGGGGAGGCGGCGGGCGGACTCCAGCCTGCTGCTGCTGCTGGAGAGTGAAGGATCAGCTCAGCTTGGGACAGCCGGTCTGCTGTCTGTCTGTCTGAGTCCCAGTAAATCCACCCCCCCTCACCCCCACCCTCCCATATCTATTTACCCCTCTGCCTCATCTCTCCCTCCCTTCAGATCACTGTCCCCGGCTTACCACTGGCTGCCTATGGCAAAATGAACTGCGCTAATCCTATACAAAATATTTAGATAATATGAGCACATGAAGTAAAATAATAACCTAATTAATAACCATTAATTTCAGAAAGCTTTACACACACCATAAAGTAATCCTAATAATATTATCAAAATAACCTATAAGTTATATCCATAAGGCTGTTAAATAAAAAGCCTACTGAATCAATGTGGTCAGACGTGATATATAAGGTGTTAGTTTGGTATAAAGTCACTAAAGACACACTGTAAGTCTTCATTAGAGCCCCACAATGATAATTATTTACTATTGAGAGTTTTACTGCAGGCTGAAGCGCAAAACTGACCAATGGCGACCTCTGATGGCGAAAGCACTTACATGCAGGTTGCACTGTAATTCTGTTTCAATTCTACAAACCTGGACCAATTTAATGGGCTTTTTTTCCCCCTGCAAAATATTAAAATACTTGTCGTTCGCACATGTAGGCCACTATGTAGTAAACTGACTGCAACTTTAGTGGGAAGTTCTGTTTGGATCCAGTCGTGATAATAAAAACAAATTAATCCTGAGGTGACAAGATTATAATTTTGTGATCACAAGACTAGAAAATATATAAATAAAACTAATTATACCTCAGGACATTTTCTGATCACGCGTTCAAATTTAAAGGGACAGTTCAACACATTTCCCCTCGTACCTGTAATGCTTCTGATCCACCAAGATTGTAAAACAGTTCATTTGAAAAAGCTCAACAGCAATGACTCTTTCCACTAATTATGACCCGGTTACTAAAGATAATCCACAGACCAACCATATTTCCATGCAGAAGCAAGCGTGCATCTACTCCTTGAAAGCAACGTCTCTTTCCTGAAATCATGACTATTTAACTCAAAAAAATGTTTTTTTTCCCCGCCAAACGACACGACCATATCACCACGCAGAAAGACACAAGAATCTAGTCATGGATGATGATCTACTCAGCCGAGGAGGATGCCATTATTGTTTACATCTCGCACTGTTACATCTCACGAGTACTTACACTTCTATCTGCGCAGGCATATGTTGACGGGGAGAGAAAGAACTATTTCATACATCAAACTGCTCACAACATGAGTGCCATCCGGTTACATTATATTGGAGAGAGGGCAGACATCTCCACGGCCAATATCTTTAAATCGCAGCAACTCACGCCAAAACAGTGTAGGTGGATAAACAGCTGCACAGGGAGGAGGACACATATGTGTTTTTGATATTGGGGTGAACTGAACCTTTAAACACAGTGGCATATTATAAGAATGAGAGCTCTTCAAATTTTCCTTAACTCTGACGTGTTGTCTAAGATTTTGCTCTTTGACTCGTGACTCATCCTCTAATCACAGGGTTGGCGGTTCGATCCCCAGTGCCTCCCATTGGTCAGGCCATTGTTTTGTGCGGTGGTAACTAACGAGTGAAGTGCTTTATAGCAGCAGTCCATTTACCATTTACTACACCGCTAGGCCATTTGTCTGTGGCCCTGGAAACATCATCTGTGTGTGTGAGCAAAATCTGTTGTGTAACATGTGATTCATTCACTGAGAGAAAACCGGTGGGGATGGCCTCATTGTTACCACTGGAGGGGACACAGCCACTTCATTCAACACTGATAAACCTGATAAGTTTAAAACACATCAAGTAAAGTAAGTAAGTAACAACCCACACAATGCCAGATGTAAAGCCCCGACACCCCAAGTGCTCTGGCCGTCACGACTGCTGCCGTCTCTTCTGTATTGCAGCTCATGGGTGAACTTGACCTCAGCATGACCTGAACAGTGGCGTACTTGACGTCATGTATCAGCGCAGCAGTGGTATATTAGGTTTTGTTATTGCACATTTCTTGTTCTTTTTAATGTATTGGTTTTGACATGAGCAAAATATTCTCCCGTCTGTTGCAAGAGGTTCTTAAAAAGGTTGCTCATTAACAGTTCGTCTACAAATCCACTGTGAGTGTGGATCAAATCTCATGTTGAATAGTCACCAAGTTATAAATGGCAAAAAAAAACAAACAAAAAAACACTGTACCTACGTGTGTGTGGCAACAAACACCAGTCAGACAAATCACATTAATTATTAGCACGGGTGTTTTCCAGCAGCGACACTCGGGTCCACTCTGTACTGTTGAGGTGCCAGATGTGATGAAGAGATAAATGCATAAACCCAAAACTCAGTTTCACACACCAAGAGAGCTGGTTGTCCCTGACAGACAGCAGCACTTCCACCAAGGAAGCCAGCATGACACTTTGTATCTGTTGGGTGTATTTCACGCCACAAAACACCATGAGACCGTACACTCCCAACCCTCGGCAGGAGAAGATGGAGAAGGACGAAGCTTGAGGCCGGACCAAATGGGACAGCGAAGCCCAGTATCTGCTCAGCTGTGTCGGACTTGTCAGCGTCTGGAGGTTCAGAGTCATGGAGGAGGTAAACTCTTCTAATCTGGAGCCAGTTTCTATAATGGACCTACAACACAAACTTCACATTGATCCATGACTCCTGGACGTTATGTATTGTGTTTGCAAATAAGGCATTACAATCAGCATGTGTCTAGCACAAAATGAAATGCATTGATTCTGATACTTCAGATAGTTTGTGTTTTACAGGGTCAGCGTGCAGAGTTAAGGGGATTTTGGGGCTGATGATTACAAATAACTCACTAGCTCACAGCTCCTTCTGTAGCTAGAAGGGGCTCATTCTAAAGTATTGAAAAACACAACAATTCTCAGTTGTTCTTCGTAGTTTAGTACGATATAGCACTTAGTGTTTCCATGACCCGGATGACAGGGAACCTTCATCAACGTGCATTTCAGGAGTGTCTGATAGTGTGGCAAGGACAACATTTGGCGGAACTACAGTGAAAGCAGGAGGATTAAATGTTTCCTAACCTCCAGTGGATGCTAGAGGGTGACAGTGTACCCTGCTCATGAGGTGGGCCTTCATCTTGAAGTCGGCGTTTAACTGTGTGTAGTGGAATTCACTGCTTAGTGGGAGCTTTTGTGTTCTGGTCTGTTGTTGTAACCCTTCGCCCTTTGACCCCTCACATTTATTACAGCAGGTCAACCCATTCAGCAGTTGGACATTTTAGTCTAGACCGTAAAGGAGGACCAGCAGAACAACACTGCCATGCGTGTAGGGCAGCAAAAAAAAAAAAAATCTCTATGTCTATCCAGAAAAACAAGCGAGTGTGTATTCAAGATATGATGGGCTCAATTTATTGAGGTTCATTTTGAATATAGCCCATAAAACCAGGCTGTTTTCTCTGTTTTTCAAAAGTCGACATCTTAAAGAACGTTTTTTTCTCCGTACAGAACAACCAGAAATACTGAAGCTCAGATGAAGAATGGCTTAACTTGACAAAGCAGCTAACGCAATGTACATTGTACGCTCACAAAGCTGAGGGAAGAGACTCCTTTTTATCTTGAACTTGCTGCGATACCTTCATGACATGACTGAGATAAGCTGAAAAAACCTTCAAAGGAGGAAATCTGATTTCCCAACTGCTGAGATGCAGTTCGGGAGAGTCTGCATATTAATCTGGAGAGGTTAACATTTAGCCCATGTAAGCACTGAGAGCGCCAGTGAATCTGTAGTTGATGTGGGCTAGAGGTTAGGTTAGGTCAGGTTTCATACAGTACACACACACACACGCACACATGCACACAACACGTTAATGCTGCACAAACTTATCATCAGAATTTTAGATCATTGTTCAGAAGCATCATAATTTGATGTGTGATTCATTTTACTTCCACATATCAGCTGATTTAGACCTCTGCTATCTAAACTCCCGATAGCAGAGTGAACTTTCAGCCCTGAGCCGACTCCATGTGCAGTGTCATGCATGATACCAAAGACGACAACAGTTCCTGTCACTCCCTTTTGTCAGTGCAAAGATTTCCACATGACTTTGACATTTTGAAAGGTTAACTGCAAAAAAATTGAATGTCAGGACACTTGATAGGTTACACGTATAATCATGGAATTAGGTAGACAGAAAATACAATTACATAGAAAGTGCTGATTTCATGCAATGAGGAATAAATTATCTTTACAGTTATCTAAGCTTACCTTGGTGTGTCCCCAGTGCTTTTATGATATCCTTTTTTATCTAGCTCATCCTGGATGGTGTCCCACTGCTGTACCACAAGTTTGCTATTGGCCAACTCGTTGGAAAGTCAAGTGTGGGGATGTGGGCCGCAGTCAACCCCTACTTGACTACTTGAATTGGTGAGTGAATTCCTGAGTGATTTTGGTCCAATATGAAAGAGCTAGCTCAAAATTGGGTTGTTGGATACACTCGGCTTAGTGGCATCACCAGCTGTGGTTGGAATTCCTAACACATGCTTTGCAATACTATGGTGGTCCATTAAAGGTGCAATATGTAAGAATTTTGGTAGCAGGCATTAAACAAAATAACTAAAATTGTCAAGAGAGTGTGAAGAAAGAAAGTTCTGATGCTATGATGTCATTATATTGTGGACATCATAGAAGTGTGAACTGTCAAATGTTAAATAAACATTGCATTTAATCCCATAAGTCAAGATAGACAGAATAAGTGTGAACATTTTATATGATATTTCAAGTTTTACTCGCATGCATTTTCTCTCACAAAGTACAATCATTTACATTGCAAAAATGTTGGCTATAACAAAAGCATGGTTTTGTTTTCTGGCAACAATACAGAGCAAGATGTCGTTATCATCTCTATTATTAATGGCTGCACTGCTGCTATGCTGCCACTGTTATCTGCTCCATCACTGGCTTCTGGGTGACAGAGCAGTTAGATGCCTGCATTTATAGGTTGGTGCATGATATATTACATTACATTTATTTTAGTCAACGGCAAACTAAACCATCTCCTTATTAAATTTGATTTTCCTCACTGTGATAGCATTACAGAGTGTGGGTCTTTCTCTAGTTTCTCATGTCGAGGGCTGAGGGGACCATCATAGAAAGCAACTACGATGAAATGCAGCAAAAGCCCAACAGCAGGCTCTCAGGGTCAGAGGTCGTTCAAGGGCTGGACCTCAGCACCTGCAACCTGAGGATGTTTCTCAGGGATGAGACTTGGTCTTATATGGAGAGTGGTCGGCCCTTTGATTGTCTTGGTCATCTTTGTGTTTTACATTGTCAACAAAGTCAGAGACAGCCTGACTTACCTGGAATCCAAACTTGGTATGTTTCACACCTGTTGCTTGCTATTTAACTCCAAAAATGTTGAAGTCTTGTTTCATATTTACAGGCAGACTTCCAAGGTTTGAAGACATTACCTTAGTATTTCTGCTTTTGACCTTCCTAGTCTTTGGATTCCAGGATTTGCTTTGTATAAATTATTCCAAAGATTGCAGCAAGAAAACCATCAATGAACATGAACTCAATATTGTATCTGCCGAGGTCAGCATTTACGATGCTGGCACAACAAAGTCATTAAGTTATACGAGCATTTCACTGGAGTGTGCTGTGTATTGTATTTTTAGTGGTTAAGTGCTGTAATGTCAAACACTTAATGTCTTTTTTTAACTTGCTGGGCTAAATCTGATCAACAGATTGGATTATATGGGATCACTTTTCACCTATGGTCCATTTTTGTTATAGAAAACAAACCCTAGTACCAATACATTAGTGCTTAATATCTTTATTCAGATTTGAGAAAACATCCGCACATGGCTGCACTGAAAAACAAATGACATGTTATTTGTCAACATTTCTGAAAAAGCACTCGTCTTGTGAGGCCATGCTGCCAGAACACATCTTACACTCAATTTGATCTCATCAACAAAGACTTAGCTCCAAAGTCTACTTTGTTTTCAAGGAGCGGCCTCTGCCAGTAACCACAGACGATGAGAGGAAAAATCCTGCTGAGAGTGGATATGAGATATGCTGCTGGGCCTGATAACATCAAGGCCTTGTACTAAAACGTGCCAATCAGCTTATTGATGTTATTAATGACTCGTGTGAGTGACTGCCACATACCCCTATCAAACAAAATCAAGATTAAAGTTATTATTAGATTCATCACTACCACCGACCCTTTAAACATGAAACTTTGTTTTCACATTATCATTTGACACGTTGTTACTGATTACAGTGTTTCAACATTTAACCCACAGACAAAGTTAACAGAGCATGGTAACAACATATATTATATATCATATATAATATATGTATGCAACCAATAATAATGTTTGATATTTGCTATCTGTTTATTTTCATGTAATCAACTTAAGGCCATGTCCACTTGTACCAAAACAATTTCCCCTCCCCCCCCTCTTCCTTGGCATCGTTTCAAGAATATTTGCATCCAAACGGATCCACTGGAAATGGCTCAACACGCTGTAGTTCATATTCCAGGACTATAGGTGGCCAAGCATGCACATAAAGCTTGCGCACTGTATACAAACAGACAGTAGAAGGAGTAAGTGAGCACAAGAAGAAGACGAAAATGGCTAGTCGGTTGTCCATAATCCTTTTTCGCTCAGCGTAGTGGCAGAGGAGCATAATATTTTGTCCTAGTAAACCTAACAGGCTCAATATCTTCTGCAGCACGAACACAAGCATGTAGTCCGCCATTGTTGTTGTTGTTGTTGTTATGAGAAGCCGCGGGTTTCAGAGGTTGAAGGCTAGAGGTCGAGGGGTGGGGCGATGGCGTCATTGATACGCAAAGTATGCGGATTCGCCGTCCACACAAGAACGCAAGGGCAGCTTTTTCGGATTTTTCCACCCTGAGACCGGTTTCAAAAAAGTGCGTTTACAGGATCCATGTGGATGATCGGCCAGAACGATTCAAAACATGTGTATTTACACACAAAAGTGTGTCCATGTGGACAGCCCCTAAGAAACACTTTAAACAGTCACTCATCAATAACCTGATTCTTAAACTCTTAAGAATGATTTATTTATTTATTGTTGTTACGTAAAATGATTTATGACAATTTCAGTTTTTTACTGAACCCAGTAAGACTACATTCATCTTAGAATTCAATTCACACTGATCACTTTCAAGGCTTTTAATGGTCAGACCCCAGCCCACTTCACATTCGTCATTTTTGCCTGTGAATGGCTTCAAAGTCAAGTTATCAATAATAACTATGGGATATCCAGCTAGAAAATAAAGCTCACTGACAAACACATATTGCGACTTATTATGACTCCTGGACAGTTATTATGTTGTGAAATGGTAGTGGTTTGGTTAGGTTTAGGTGCAAAGAGCACTTGGTTCTGTAAAGACAACAAAACTACTTCAGCTGAAAAAAGCATCAAGCTTTTTTTGGTTAATAATTGAATTAGAAAGGAACACTGATAGGCTACACATATAATCATGGAATTAGGTAGACAGAAAATACAATTAGAATAGAAAGTGCTGATTTCATGCAATGAGGAATAAATTATCTTTACAGTTATCTAAGCTTACTTTGGTGTGTCCCTAGTGCTTTTATGATATCCTTTCTTATCTAGCTCATCCTGGATGGTGTCCCACTGCTGTACCACAAGTTTGCTGTTGACCAACTCGTTGGAAAGTCAAGTGTGGGGATGTGGGTCGCATGCATTTTCTCTGACAAAGTACAATCATTTACATAGCTAAAAATGTTGGCTAAAACAAAAGCATGGTTTTGTTTTCTGGCAACAATACAGAGCAAGATGTCGTTATCATCTCTATTATTAATGGCTGTACTGCTGCTATGCTGCCACTGTTATCTGGTCCATCACTGGCTTCTGGGTGACAGAGCAGTTTGAGTCCTGCATTTATAGGTTGGTGCATGATATATTACATCCATTTATTGGGCAAAAAGTAATTAATGCCTTCATTACATTACATCTATTACTATAACTATTGTAATTCCCAATATTTAGGCCTTCCCCAGTCTTTGTTAAGTTGCTTGGTCCAAAATGTTACTATAAGGATGTTGATTGGTCCTAAAAAGCATGAGCACATCTGCCCAGTCCTAGACTACATCATCTTAGAATTCAATTCACACTGATCACTTTCAAGGCTTTTAAGGGTCAGACCCCAGCCCACATCACATTCCTTCACTGGCACTCAGCTATAAATAATAATATAATAAATATGGAATGTCCAGCTAGAAAATAAAAGCTCACTGACAAACACATATTGCGACTTATTATGACTCCTGGACAGTTATTAACGTTGTGAAATGGTAGTGGTTTGGTTAGGTTTAGGTGCAAAGAGCACTTGGTTGTGTTGAAACAACAAAACTACTTCAGCTGAGAAAAGTATCAAGCTTTTTTTGGTTAATAATTGAATTAGAAAGGAACACTGATATAGTGTATATCCTCTATGAATTACTTAACAGTTACAAGGGAGAAATATCACTTCCATAAGTCTCAAACTGAATTTCGAGTTTAAGAAAACAAGACCAAATGTGCCTGTGTAGATTGAAATGATATGCGTGTACATCCCAGAGCAATAAAACAATCTGATTTCTCAAGGACTGGAAACAGGTGCGGTCTGCTAGTTAAGATAAGCTCTGATGGAAAACATACTGCATCTGATTGTGGGGTGTTTTTATTCTAGTCCAACAAACTGACACAAAAACTGTAGTTGTTATCACATTCAGCACTTTGGTTATGCTAATTTTTTTCTTTTTTTCTTTTTTTCTGAATGGCATAGAAAGTAAAATTAAAAGTAAAAACCTCTTTGAAGCTCATTTGAATATACCTATCATCAAGGGTTCTCATGTGTTTACATCACACCTCATCACGCCATTTCCCTCGCAAATGCATGAATAACAAAACGTCAAGGGGGAAAATGTTGGTGATGGAACTACATGTAATGTATTAACCATTCACAAGAAACAAAGTTGCACCTCTAAAGTAGCTGACGTTACATAATACAACACAGACTGTAATGAGCTACTGATAAGTGTTGCTGAAGTGACATAGGTCACAGTTAATATCCCAGTGCCCCCTCCAGGGACACACAGAAGTGCTACAGGACTCAGAGAGAGACAGTGCACAGAGGAGACTGAGGGAGGACACAAACCCTTTGAAGGTTTGCTGCTTATCAAAAGGAGACTCAACGGCTATATTTTACAATTTCTGTCAAGTTCAAGTGAAGTAAGAAAAGCCACTATGAAGCTGAAGTTACCAAACCCAGGGCTGGATGCCCGGATCCCCTCCCATGCGGACCTGGAGAGAATGGAGACAGAGGAGGCAGGGGACCGGCCCAAATGGGACAACAAAGCCCAGTATCTGCTCACCTGTGTGGGCTTCTGTGTGGGACTTGGCAACGTCTGGAGGTTCCCTTACCTGTGTCAGAGCCACGGAGGAGGTAGGCTGGGATGACCGAATGAGAATGAGAATGAGAATGAGCAGTGAGTTAGAATGATCAAAAGGATCCAAAGTCTTTGTCTTTAGAGGAGCAGTATGACATTTTGGGGAATCAATTTTAATCAGAATGGAAAGATCTTCATTGACTGATTTAAAAAAAAAAATTAAAAAAAAATTATGTCTAAACAAACTAAATAAACAAACTTTTAGTTTTCATCACCAAATAAACTGAATAAACAAACTGACCTTAAAGGACAACACAAGCTCTGCTGTTTTACTTTGTTTACATGTGGCGGACCCTGCCACATACCCAGCTTCAAACAGTGTTACAGCTTGTTTATTCAGTTATGGAATAAATAAACCATTCTGAAATTGTTGGAAGAGTTTGAATTTTGTCTACAATCTACATAGTGCCCCTTTAACCTTTTTGAGTAGCTGCAGAGGTCCAATCAAAAATCACATTACTTTGAAACCTAAGACTTAACATCGATAATTACCCAAAATTGTACTGTAAATTAACAGATCTGAAGGGGTTTACTCATTGAAAAAACTGCTTTCTTTCATATAAACAACTTTTTGAGACACAAGTTTCTAAAAATTGTGGGTAACCTGAGTTTCGCAAAAGTAATGTATGTTTGAAAGTGCCAAGAGATGTTTACTGACTGCACGGACACAATATTACATCTGTGCTCAGAGTCAGAGATTGTCTGAGCATCAAATCTCTAATAAAATAGAGGATTCTGCTCTTTGATAAGTTCTTAAATGATGAAAATGCCTGTTTTTCTAGGCTGAGACCTTAAAAGTTTGTATCAATGAATCCCTTGAAAATAGTCCTTCAAATGGCAAATCTTCATACTGAACTATACTGGAATTACTTACTTAGATACTATGCAAAAGTGGATGTCCGAGTCTTATTCGTGGTTTAAATAGTACCTCACGTGCGTAATAAAACATTTACAATCCTTTTACAGTTTATTGGTGTCTTCATGCTCACCGTTGGATATTTACTCACCTTCATTAAAGTGTTGAGTAAAGCCAATCACTCTGTACAGTGTTAACTCATTATGTGTATGTTGAACCTCTAGGAGCGTTTATGATCCCATTTCTTATCCTGCTGGTCCTGGAGGGTATCCCACTGCTGCATCTGGAGTTTGCCATTGGTCAGCGCCTCAGGAAAGGCAGTGTGGGAGTGTGGAGATCAATCAACCCATGCCTGACTGGAATTGGTGGGTAAAAGAAAAACATGCACATTAGGGGATGGGGAAAATATCCAGTTCAGTCCCTACCAAAATATTCAATCAATAAACTGATAGATTTGAATATCCTGGATTTTCCTCTGGTGCCACCATGTGGTCCACTTGTGTAATTGGAAGTGAGATGTTTAAACAAAACAATAAATGGATTGCCATAAGCTTTGATACAGACTAGCTCCTTCATCAGGTCAAAATCTCACCTAGTTCATTCCTCTGTTTTGTGACCAAATGACTGCAACACTAATAGCAACCCCATCTTTCCTAGCTTAACAACATATTTAGCTCTAAAAAGCAACACTGTGTTGAACTAAGATGGTGAATATGTTGTATCTGCTTAACATCAGCACGTTGGCATTGTCATTATGAGCTTGTTAGCATGTTAGCAAGGTAAGCATTCAGCTAAACCACAATTGCAAGTACAGCCTCACAGACCTGCTAGCGTAGCATGGCTAAAGCCTCAGTCCTGTTTTAAGGAGCATTACCACAAAACTGTTTGTTTCATTTTGTTGCAGGTATCGCCTCCTTGATGGTCTCATTTTTGGTGGGCATGTACTACAACACCATCATGGCCTGGATCATGTGGTACCTCTACAATTCCTTCCAGAGTCCTCTGCCTTGGAGCCAGTGTCCCCTCAACGCTAACAGGACAGGTATGCCGTCATATATATCATGAAAATGTCAGACATCTACCAAGTCTAACTTAAATCAAGGAATCTCCAGGTCTCCTCCAAATATCTGGAGAACCTTCCATCAGTTTTACTTAACATTTGGCAGGTGCATTGCGGAGGACCAGAGGGATATAGATTAATATTAATATAACAAGTGCCATATGAATAAACTTTAAGTAAAGAAGCAGTAGGGGCAGGGCTAATGGCTCAACTCGAGTCATAGATAGAGCGACAGATTTACATCATAACAATGTTATGTCTTGAAAACTATACACTAAAAATGATTTTAAAGATGTTATTTTAAGGTCAAAAGAAGTTACATAA
>CAEMYA010002140.1:5642425-5668124 GCA_903131615.1 Diplodus sargus | reverse complement strand
CATTACCCATCCATTAAACGTCAGCATTTAACCACCTCCCAGCTAACGTTACCATTTGATAGTGTTAACTGACATCTAGGACACTTGGAAGTGAAACAATCTGAATTTAATCAAACAGCACTTTTATCTTGGAAAGTGGTTGAATGCTAACGTTAGCTAACGGGTTATCATATCTGCTGTTCTATCTTGAATTGTGGCCTGTTGTGCCTCCATATTTTCATCATCCATCATATTTTCAGTTGCGGATCAATTGGGAAGTGGAACTATTAACTAAACGCTTTATTGAGGTGTCTTGTGACTTGTTCATCAACACATTTTAATCATGATCCAAGTATTTTACACAGTGAGAAAGTTTGAATTTCCAAAATGACATGGTGCCCCTTTAACCTTTTCAATAGTTGAAGGGGTTTATTAAAAATGATGTCCTCTTTGAATCAAAATCTAAACCTAAGACATAAAATTATGGTGTATTGGACTGTAACACACAAACATATATTAATATTATATATTTTTAGGGATTTTCTTATTTTCATAAAAACAACTTTGTGAGACATAGTTTCTTAAAATTACTAGATAAATGTTTCCGAGATTGTATTACTACTTCCTTTATATTGTTAATATAAAAAATCAGAGTTTTAGTTTATTTTCCAAAACTACAAAGCTGTTAACACATCCTATTTTCTGACAATTTTAGGTGGACGAGTTAATGAATCCAACAACCTGGTTGGATGCAGGTGCTCAAGTGTTCTACTCCTTCTCCTTGGCTTTCGGAGGTCTCATCTCTTTCTCCAGTTACAACTCTGTTCAGTGAGTAACTGCATAAACTGCACAGTCGAACAATCAACAGCCTTCTGAACATTTTTACTCATGTGATTGCAATTTCCTTGTAGCAACAACTGTGAGCAGGACGCTGTTCTCATCTCCATCATCAATGGCTGCACCTCGGTGTACTCTGCAACGGTCATCTACTCCATCATCGGCTTCAGGGCCACGCAGAACTTTGATGACTGCATGGGAGAGTGAGTTTTAAATTGCAAAAAACATGCCTTTGAAAAACCCTGGGGATTCAGTTATATTGGACTGAACTCAACTCGTGTTTTGTGCAGCAACATCTTGAAGCTGACGAATGCCTTCGACTACGCTGAAAACAACATCACAGACAGCAACTACAACGACGTTTTGGCCCACCTCAACCTCACAAATCCAAGTGTCATCGAAGGACTGAATCTAGAGATGTGTGACATGAAGAAGTTCCTCAGTCAGGTCAGTAGATAAAATCTGGATAATTTACTACTGCTGTTAATCAATCTGTCATTAAGAATGTTGGTCTCACTGAGGGTCAATGGGAGAAATATTTGGTGTGTACTCCTTCAGGGCGTGGAGGGAACAGGTCTGGCCTTCATCGTGTTCACAGAAGCCATCATCAAGATGCCTGTTTCTCCTCTCTGGGCTGTCCTCTTCTTCGTCATGCTCTTCTGCCTCGGCCTCTCCACTATGTTTGGTAACATCGAGGGAGTTGTGGTTCCTCTGCAGGACCTCAGACTGTTGCCTCGAAGCTGTCCCAAAGAAGTTTTCTGTGGTAATTTTCTGAAATTCCAGCTTAATACGAAATACTTGTACATGTCCAGATGAGGACATTTGATCGAGAGAAATGAGAGTAACCACTTTTTTGTATTGTTTTTCCAGCTCTGACTTGCTTAATTTCATGCCTGATGGGGTTAATATTTGCCCAGGGCTCTGGAAATTATTGGCTGGCTCTTTTTGACAACTTTGCTGGCTCAATTCCACTTCTGGTCATCGGATTCTGTGAAATGATCAGTGTTATCTACATCTATGGTGCAGACAGGTGAGTCTATCCAGGATGTGAATTTTGGTACAGAGTCAGTGTTGCCAGATGGGAAATTAAAGTTATCATACTTTGAGGCAAATTATCATATCACGGCTAACCACAAATCAACTGCCAACTATTTATTGTGTATCCAAGATGACAGCTTTTGAGCCACGCCAGCGGCTTTATGTTTTGCATATACGGAAATGTTAACATACCAACATGAAACATTATACCTGCTAAACTTCAGCATGCTAGCACTGACACTGAGAGCACATTTGCATGCTGACAGGGAGATTTAGCTCAAAGCACCACTGAACAGCACCATGGAGCTGTAAGCTTGCCGGGCGACTCTTGAGCTTGTTATTGCCACAGATGCTTGATGCCGAGACTGAAAAATAATTTAAAAACAGGAAGTAAAGGAGCACTGTACTCTGACCTTAGAGCGGCAGTAATGTGTCAGTCATCACAGGAGAGATAATAAACAAGTACAGCATATCTACTGATAAAACAAGACAATGGTGAACAATGTAGAAAATATCTTGTCCTGCTGATGAAAGCCATAAATGTTGAGTTATAAAATGTGTAAGTGGAAAACATTCTGTGATAGGTTTGTTTCCTTCCAGTGCAGCAGGAACATGTTGAGCACACACAAGGCCACGCAGGCTGCTTTACATATCTGATAAAACTACAAGGTTGTCTTTTATGGATGCTGTCATGCACACTCAGCTGACCTTACATCTCCCTCTTATTGCTTCCCAACAGATTTAACAAGGACATTGAGTTTATGATTGGCCACAAGCCTAATATTTTCTGGCAGGTGACATGGAGGGTGCTTAGTCCGGTCATTATGCTGGTTATCCTGGTTTTCTACTTTGTGACCCAAATCACCAAGAGTCTCACATATTTGGTCTGGGACCAAGAGGCGGTAAGTGTGTAACAAGCTTTTTCAGGATGAGATGTCTAAAAATGTTTTTATCATTGATAGTATAGCATTCTATTGATAGTATATCATTCTGATGGTTATAAACCAATCCTTTGTCATTTCAGACCTCTTGAGTCTCGTTCATTGCTGTAAAATCTAACATTTTCTTTGGCTCTTGCCGTAGGCGGTCTTCCCCACCCTTGATGCACGTCCATATCCTTCCTGGATCAACGTAATCATCTTCATCCTGGCCGGAGTTCCCAGTCTAGCCATCCCAGTGGTCTTCCTCTACAAATTCATCCAGATGAAATGCTGCAAGAAGAAGGACTATGACAGCTCAGTGGACACTATCTCTGCCAAAATACAAATGGGTGAAAATAAGTTTTAGGTATCTCTAAATTTGAATATTTAATGATAAAATTAATGTAGAGTTGTTTTATTGTTGTTTGTATATCATACTGATGCCTGTTTCTTCCTCATTCCCTGTACAATGATCGCAGAGTACACTAGTGACTACAAGTAAACTTTTTAGACCATAGCCTAATTGTTTTTAGTGCTATTGTAATATTTGTTTACTACTTGTAAATGTATGTTGTATATTTAATTAATAGTTGGACTCTTGCTGAGAATTGGATGGAAAAATTGATCGTATGTTTGCTAAATGTGAAGATACAGCCAGCAGCTAATTAGCTCAGCTCATCATATAGACTGGAAACAAAGCTAAACAGCTAGCCTGCGGTGTTTAAAGGCTCATCCACCTATTAGCACCTAAAAACCTCACTGTTTAACATGTTGATTCTCATGTGTTGCATCTGTACAAAAAACTGAAGTATAACAATCACAATTTGTGTCCCTGCGTCAGCTGCTAAGCTAACTACCCGTTTACAGTAGCTATCCATACTTAGCCCACAGATGTGAGAGTGGTTTCAATCTTAACTTTGATTCCAAATATGTCCAACTATTCTTCTAGCACTGTAGATTCAGTATGTATGTGTCTCATATACAACAAATAATGTTTTATTGTAAAATGTTGTAAATAATCTTCAGTGGAGGAGCTAATTTTGACAAGCTGTAAGAATGTCTGATTTGTTTAAAGCAAAAAATGAGTGCATTCATCGCAACAGTGCTTTTTTTATCCCACTATTTATAAGGTTTGGGGCCTATTGTGAAGGGCTATTGTAAAGTTAAATTAATAAATCATGTGTAATATGATGAGTTCTTTGAAGGGTTTTCCTGGCAACACTTTTAATTTTTTATTGAACAACTGAAATCGCTGGTTTAATTTCCCGTCGTAAAAATGAAATGACAGTCAAATCAAATAAATGTTATTTCATTCAGGAACACTCTCGTCATTTGCTTAAATCATTTATTGCGACAAATTCAGTGTTGAAGGAGAGATTAGTGAATGACAGCTTGGGTTTAAATGGACCGCCTAATTTGGAAGAGTGACTGTGGTCTGTTGGAGACTGGAGCTGATCTGATCAGCTGCCTGTCAAATGACTACAGCTGGGGCTTATGACTTCCGTGTCCTGCGTGAATTTGCGCTGAGCTTCATTTTATAGCTCAAAATCATGATCACATTGTCTTAGTGGGCTTTACAAACTGTACAGAGAACGACATCCTCTGTTCAAATATCCTCGATTCAAGTGAGGAAAAACTCATATTGAGAAAACAAACCCTTTAACAGGGAAAAACATTCCACACACTGTATTTTTACAGACATACAGATATAAGGAGATAATTAAAGAGCAGAGAGCAATGATCCATCAGTATGTTGTATGTCCCAGGTGTCCGTGGCCCATCAGAAGGGAGCCTGTGTGAAAAGAGAGGAGGAGAAGGCGATGGAGCGTGAGAGAGAGCGACACCGCCTGCAGTTTGTGGGAACAGAAAACAAAAACAAAACATAGAGAAATGCGATGTAATTCAGAATAAACAGATTCTGAAATCTTTAATAACACATTGCCAAAGAAATGACTCTGATCCCTTCTCACTTTTGTGTTACTATGGAGGACCATTCAGTGAGCACGTTTACATGCAGACTGATAAACCAATCAGTCTCTGATTTATGGAATTACCCAATTATTCAAGCGGTCATGTGAACAGCATAATCTGAAATGCTTTATCGAATAGAAGCCGTTATCAGAGGTTTTCTGTCATTCTTTAACATCTGCTCATGTGTAAAAATGTAAATGAAACAGATGTTATTAAAACGCGAGCAGATGCGTTTTCTGCTCACGTGCGGAATGCGACCAAGGAGAGCATTATTTTGCATGTATTGCAGACCTAATGGACGCTATGATAAGCGATGTCATTATGATAGGATGTTTTGAAAAAAAAAAAAACAATAAAACAAAAACTCCAACTCATTGACTGAATCGTGTAAACCTGCTTTTTCCATTATCGCATCAATAAAGTGCATGTGAACATGTCAAATCATTATCATAATTGGATTAGCTCAGTTGGTAGAGCGGGCGTCCCATGTACCGAAGCTTTGTCATCGCTGCAGCAGCCCGGGGTTCGAATCTCAGCCTGTTGTCGTTTGCTGTGTGTCACCCCCTCTCTCTCAGCCTGTTTCCTGTCATCTCTGAAGCGGTCCTATCAATAATGCCATACAAAGACCAAAAAAAATGTAAATGTAAAAAAATGGATGATTCCAAATTATGGGATTATTGTGGTCATGTAAAGGTGCTAATCCTAAATCCATTTGCCAACTGGTCATATGAATTGATCTGTTTCCGGTTTTAATTATTACACACACTAAATTAATGTGTACGTTAAAACAAAAGTGCAGAGTCTGCACTGGCTAATCTGGGACAAGCAAACATCATAAATCTTTTACGGGGACACTGATATGCATAACTCCTCAGCTGTGGGAGACACTACTTCTCTGGCTCAGTACACATGTGGACGCCATGAGACTGGTACTTCCTAACCCAGGACTGGATGTCAGGATCCCTAACCATGAGGATCTGGAGAGGATGGAGAAGGAGGAGGCCGGGGATAGGCCCAAGTGGGACAACAAAGCCCAGTACATCCTAACCTGTGTGGGCTTCTGCATTGGTCTTGGAAATGTGTGGCGATTCCCTTACTTGTGTCAAAGTCACGGAGGAGGTAAACTCAGTGGAAATCTGTGGTTGAGTTGTTGAATGTGTGGGTGTTTGACAAATGTATGTGTGGCTGAGGCAACCCGCACTATTACGGCAGTTCAATGTAAATTTTAAATGATTTCATCCACAGGACATTTTGCAGTGCCGAATCAGTATGTGTCCCTGAGGGGTTAACACTGTGAACTTTTTTAACTTTGAATATAATCACCGGTTAAATATATCACTCATTCATGCCTACAGGAGAGGAGTGTTGTGAAATCTTGTGAAGTAATGTCTACAGGCATACACCCTGGGGTGCATAGTTAAAACTATACTAAGTGCATGATATGTGTGTCTTTTTCTTGACGTGACTGTGAAGTGGGTCATTCTCTTGGAATCCTGATGATTGAGCCACAGTCATATGGGACAGATTTCATAGGCATGCACATTTTAATTTATAATCTGTTGCTTTTCTTTAACTTGTGCCCAGTTTATGGACACACAACAACAGCAATATTACCTTGCATCTGCTCTTAGTGTTTAGAAATTGGATTTGTTTTTTGATTATTAAATTAATTAATTAATTAATTAATTTAAAACAAAATTAATGCATGTTTTTATTTAATAATCAAATAAGTAAATACATTAATAATGTAATTGTTATTTAAAGAACTATGAATTACTCAAGTCACAGACTTTTTACAATATCATATAACAACTAATCAGCAACCTGTAACTGAACGCTGTAGTTATGTATCTGCTATTAATTACTGTTAATAGCAAACTTCTTTATTCTATTCTGTTCCCATCAAACTAATCACCTCCGCCAAGGACATTATGTTTTTGCCTGTGTGTTTGGTTGGTTGGTTTCTTAGCAGAATTTCCACAAAAACTTGGATGGAGGATAGGTCTCGGCCTTGAATTGACCCAATTAACTTTTGGTGCGGATCCGGATAAAAGGACAGATCCAGGATTTCTTTTGTACAGATTTAATTTTTTGTGTTAAGGCATGTTTTATTAATTTTTCATGGAATAATGCATGAAATATGATGAAAGACATATTTTGATGGTTTGTATCTATTAAGTGAGAAAAAGGTATGCAATATTCACAATAAAAATGTTTTATTTGATATTGGATCTGGCCTGATTGAAATAAGGGCCGTTTATTCAGGACCTGCCCTTTGCCAATACTCACTTTGTACCCAAATAGATGAGAATACCTCTTAATGTCATGGCACTTACAATCACTTATCACTTCCTTTTTCTAAGGTGCCTTTTTGATTCCCTACTTGATCCTGCTGGTGTTGGAAGGAATGCCTCTGCTGCTGCTGGAGTTTGCCATCGGCCAGCGTCTCAGGAAAGGCAGCGTTGGAGTGTGGAGGGCCATCAACCCTTATCTGACTGGTGTTGGTAAGTAAAATAGGTTCTGTGACAAAAGAAATAAAAACCCTGTGACACCGCAGCAAAAGTTATCTCTGAATATCTTTCTTCTTGTGGGTATGATATCACAATTAGTCACATGATGTTGTCCTACTCAGGTATAGCCTCCATGCTGGTTTCATTTTTGGTTGGACTGTACTACAACACCTTAATCGCCTGGATCATTTGGTATCTCTTCAATTCATTTCAAGACCCGCTGCCTTGGACCCAGTGTCCTCTCAATGACAATGGCACAGGTATCTCAACATCCACATATTCAGCTCACACTTACACACCAAAACACCCGAATTGTGCCATATTTCATGTCCATTTATTTCCCTTTCAGGATACATACCAGAGTGTCAGCAGAGCTCCACTGTGGATTACTTCTTTTACCGAGTGACTCTGAATAGCTCAACCTCTATAGGAGAGTCTGGAGGAATCCAATGGCCCATAGTACTCTGCCTACTCGCTGCCTGGACACTCGTCGCTATCTGCTGCATAAGGGGCATCAAAACTTCAGGCAAGGTTTGTCAAACAACCATTTGTTTTCCACACCAGCCTTCCTTGGTTGGCTTTGCTTTGCCTGCCGAGCTTCCCTATCTTGCAAAGTGTATTTGCGATGATAAATAATAGTTACGTGAATGTAACTCCAGTTCTGTGAGCATGTGCATGGCCCTTTAACAGGCTTTGTTGTTGGTTAACCCGCACAAGGCCCTGCTTTGGCAACTGAGAAAGACTTACACTCACTGCCGAATCAACCGGTAACACCCTCCTCCTATTAAACCCTCATGCAAACTCAGTAGCCCCTTTCACACTGCCGTTTGACACCGGGGATCCTGCACCAATTCTCCACACCCTCCTCTGTGTGAAAGTTTCAGATGCGGAGAGGGGGGAAATTTCGCTCCAGCACTGATCCGCCTCTGGAGGTAGTATCAGGGCCGCATTATTGGTAAGCCGCCCCAGTGTGAACTAATAAGCCAGAGGCTCAACTACATACAGAGAAATGTCCCACAAAGCAATGTTACAGGAGCAAACAAAAGTAACATATTAACTGTAATTGTCTTTGGCAACTTATATGAGGAAAACAAATACCACAGCTGTATGTGGAACGTCCATCCTCCTGTCTGTCCTCCCGCCGTCCTACCAACTCTTCATCACATTTCTGCCCGAAAAACAGCATCTGTCACCCGCAAAAAACTTTAACTCACCAAGTGTTTGTGATGAAAATAAATCACCGCAACCGTCAGCCCTCAGGACCGAGACTTCAGGGAACTTTCCTTCAGAAAACGGCCTCTGTCCCTGTGAGTGAGTCAGACAGCTTCTAGTTTACCGATGGTGATTTTGTAATTAAGCGCGAAAAACGTAACATTGTCACTTTCCAGGATGTTTGATGGGTCAGGATTAGGGCTGGGTATCAATCAAAAATGTTCGATACCGGTACCGATACCGATACCTTCACTTCGATACTGGTTCCTGAACAATACTTTTTTCAATACCAATTTTATAATATCAATTCTAACAAAAAGAAAATTACATAACACATTACAGTACATTACTTTTCAACTTTGGAATTTTTCCACTGCAAGCAGTTTTCTTACAGAAAAAATAAACAACGAATCATTTCCAGTGCAAAAGAACACTTGCAAACAAGTCAGTGTCTAATGCTCACTGCTACATACTGAGGACCTTTTCACTTAGCAGTTTTTCTTCAGAAATGTCTGCTTTCTCAGGACATAGACAATCCCGCTCCTGGCTGATGGTGTCTACTGTGAGGAGAAGATAAAGATAACAGTGGACGTTAGGTGAGCTGTTTAACCAGCCGACCCAATTGATGAGCACATTTTTACAAGATAAGCTTTATCTGTCACTGTCAATCTCTAGTTAGCGTTTGATTTAGCTAGCTACATAGCCATAAAATAAAGCTACACACTAATATCTTAAGTTAGTGTTACACACCGGAGTCCGGTGGTGGAGATTTTGAATCGGCCGCTCGGAATTTGTAACGTCCACAGGCGGACTTAAATGCTGAGAGGAGGATGGCTGCGGTCCACTCTTCCTGCAGTCAAACACAAAGCAACTTTCTGCTCTTAAATTGATTCCATGCACGGTCATGTGCTTCATCAAATTAGTCGTGTTGCCGGCCTAAGCAACGATTGCTTTTTTGCATATATTGCATATATGGAAGATTGGCATTCGTCTTGCTAAAATGGAGCCACGCTTTTCACCTCGGTGGCATTTTTTAACCGGTTCGATAACACAGACACAACTACAGTTCACAACACAGACACACGTAAACCCCGTCTGTGGGCGTAACCACAAAGCATTTCTGGTCACCACGTATGTATTTTTCCTGCATGCCGCAATCACTCGTAGCGTTACAGCCAATCACCAGCAGCATTATCAGATCTTGATCACGCGATTAACCTCTGGGCACCAGAACTTGGCACCGAAAGACGAGGCATATTTTCATACTCAGTGCTGCCTGAGCATTTCGGTCGGTGCCATAAAAGAACCGACGTTCGGTACCCAGCCCTACTCAGGATCTCAATGACAACACATTATAACAGCATCCGTATGATTATAAACTCTCCGCCGGTTTAGAGTGACAGCGGGGACACCTGGGACACACCAACGTCATCATCATGAACTGTATGGTCACTCTCTTTAGGAGCCGCGGCGCCGGCTTTCTGTGTGAATTACAAGGTGGTCCGGCGGAGATGCTTCGCTCTGTGTGAATGACCATCGGTGGAGAATTGGCGAACCACCGCTCCAGAGATAATACGGAGATGCTGTGTAAAAAGGACTAGTAACACAACTAGATCTGGCTCAGTTTGTTGTTAGAGGTCAACTCAAGGTAACTACTGTTTCTATTTTGTACGAGCTTGGCCTTCTACAAGGTTTTACCATTTGTTGAGGGGTATACCTTTAAAGGTCCCATATTATGAAAAACACGTTTTCTCTGGTCTCTACATATATAAACTGGTCCTCACCGAGCCTATCAACTCCCACAATGAGGAAAGCAAACGATTCCTGCATGGTCTCTGCAGCCCTGTTCAGATTCAGCTCCTTTCGTTACGTAACAAAAGGAGTCATTTTCATAGGCAGGCCTCCTCTGCGCGGTGATAGAAGATATCCGAGAGGGGGTGTTCATCCCCGAGGTGAAGTTCGGTGTGTCCAGCGGTAAGATAGCAGTGTTTCACAATGTGGGTCAGAGCTAGACACGCAAATTGCTCTGTTGTTGGTTGAAAAAATCAACGTAAGTGCCTATATTCTGTCCCAGCTACAGAAGAACAGAAGAGACAGTGGTTGCATTTCATTTTTTAACAACAACGTGCCGGCTGCAGTTCATGTAAGTTTGTGTGTGTGTGCTAACCACGTCACATCGGACTGCTTCAGTAAGGAGGGTCAGTACAAAGCTGGCTTTGCCTCAATACTGACCCTCGTAAAAGGATCAGTCCCAAGGTAAGCCACAGGTAAGAGTCACAATGTTTTGATAGCATTTACAGTTGCCTATGAGTCTGGTGAAGTCAGCTGGAAAATTGGCTAACCAGTTAGCTCCGCTTTGGTCCACTATGCAATGGCGTTTGAAGTGAGTTAGATGTTAATAATATTATGATGGAGCTTGGTTGTCACAGTAAAAAGTCTGGAAACGTGCAGACTGAAGACAGAGACGACAGTCTCCAAACTCTTGGACACTGTGTTGAAGACAAACACAGCTTTTGCTAGCTGTTAGCCATTAGCTACATGGTAGTGACTGTAACAACACATAGAACAAACTAACATTGTTCAGACACACTAACCATTCTGAAACGTAGCCGCAGAGTCTGTATTTCTTCAGCAGCCTCTCCTTCTGGGTCTGATTCTGGGTCAAACTGGTATGGTTGAACCATCTCTGCGAGCCATAGCTTCACATTCACCGTAAAACATTAGGGCATGCTACCGCTAACATAAGAGGCATCCTCTCCCTGAGAGGGACGTGTAGCAGGCAAGGCAGGTGTTGACAGATGGAGCTCATTAGCATTTAAAGGTGCAGGTACAGAAACAGCCTGCTCTCAGAAGAGCGACTTTTAGACAGCTGAAGTTCAGGACCACGGATGGGTTTGGGGCAATGCATATCAAATACAGTGTTGTTGGACCTCTGACAGCTGTGTGATATTGATGAAAAACAGTATAATATGGGACCTTTAAAATGCGATCTACTTAAAATCAATATGTAAATATTTTAATAATTTCCCAGTCTGGGATCATTAAAGTAATTCTATTCTATTCTAATATTGTCAAAACCCAAGGAATGACAGCAGTCAAATAGCCCAAGCATGAGTGTGCCCTCAGGCTAAAAAGCACAACAAACGCATTAAAGCTCAGGGCTGCATCACAAAACCAGGGAGCAAGCCATTGCACAGGTGGAGGGGACGCTCCTCCCTGCTGCGTATATGTGGCATGGACGGAGCTTGGCCACCTGCCTACCTCACTCTCCTGGTTGGAGGTCTCACCCAGACCGACCAAGGTGGCACCCATCAAGACCAGCTCCCCCCTTTCAAATTCTTTGGACACAGGGTATCTTCTTATGGATTCTACGTTAACATTTTCAGAATCTTGATGTTCGACAGAAGGACCTCTGTTGCGTTGAGATTGGAAAATTGATTTTGGGGGACGAGTTTAGCAAATGGTCAATTTTTATACTATTTTATTGAAAAAGCTTCAGTCTGATGTTGATTATTAAATCATTTTTATTTTTTTGCATTGACCTCAGGCAGTGTACGTCACAGCCATTCTACCTTACATCGTGCTGGCCATCTTCCTGATCCGAGGACTGACTCTTAAAGGCGCCTTGAGTGGAATAAAGTTCCTCGTCACACCAGACGTATGTTTCAGATCTCTATGATACAAAGAACCAATTATACATCTCATGGCTCAAAGCCACAGCACACTGTATCTCATGCTCTTGCAGGTGGATGAGTTGATCAAACCAACCACTTGGCTCGATGCAGGTGCCCAGGTCTTTTACGCCTTTGGATTGGCCTGGGGAGGCCTCATCTCCTTCTCAAGCTACAACCCTGTCCAGTAAGAGATTTTTAGAAGACCTGTGGTGTTTGTTAAATTAAGTAAAAATTTGATTTTAACTTAGCGTCTTGGTCATTTTGCCGACTTCTTTTCCCAAGCAACAACTGTGTACAAGATGCTGTGATCCTGTCCATTGTAACTGGCCTCACCTCAATCTATGCTGCCACAGTCACCTACTCCATCATTGGCTTCAGGGCCACAGACAGATATGACAACTGTATCAGCGAGTGAGTACAGTTCATATCAAGGTTATGAAAAATCATGATAAATTTACAAAGACAAGAATAGTATGACTCAAATGCTTCGATTTTATGATCAGTGTGTATGTATCAGATTCCTTTCATGTCTATCTCAGTACAATACTCACATGCCTATATTTAAGTTGGAAGGGTTTGGTCACTGTTCTAATCTCTCTTGGGAGGGTATTTTTTAGCCTTTCTACCTCTCTATATCAGGCCAAAAAAAGGAGTCTTTGTACACAAAATTGCACCAAAACACCTCTGATGTGTATTGTATTGAGATAGACTTGAAAAGCTTTTGTGGGTGTAAATTCTAGATATTCAGAGGTACTAATCTGCGACACATTTTCTCCCTAGTAACATCATGACATTATTAAATGCATTTGACCTTCCTGAAGACAGCATTAATGTGAACAACTACGAGGAAGCCTTCAGTCACTACAACAGCTCTAGACCTGATATTGTAGTTGGATTGGGCATCCAAACCTGTGACATGCAGAAACTTCTCAGTGAGGTGCCACTATTGTAAAAAATCTAGCACATTTGCAATTATTTTGAGTTTTTAAGTCTTGTGATTGATGTTTATTTGTGAAGGGAGTGGAGGGAGCAGGTCTGGCCTTCATTGTGTTCACTGAAGCCATCACCAAGATGCCTGGTTCTCCGATCTGGTCTGTCCTCTTCTTCGTCATGCTTTTCTGCTTGGGACTCTCAACCTTGTTTGGCAACATTGAGGGAGTGGTGGTCCCGCTGAGAGACCTGAATGTATTCCCTAGAAAGTGGCCCCATGAAGTGTTGACCGGTAACTTAGCTTTTCAACTCTTGATTAACCATCTATCGCGTTTGTCTTTGGTTTCTGTTTTAACACAGGCTCCCTTGTTTTGTTTTTTGTGTGCATGTGTTTCAGGGTTAACGTGTGTCGTGTCCTTCATCATCTGCCTCCTTTTTTCCCAGTATTCAGGGATGTACTGGGTAACTCTCTTTGACAACTTTGCTGGATCTATTCCCCTTCTGACCATTGGATTGTTTGAGATGATAGCTGTTGTTTACATCTACGGTATAGACAGGTTTGTGCTTATTAAAACCATTTTTGCATCACATTGCCCTTGCTGTTTTGTGTTTGCTGTACATCTTGATATTTGCCGTAAAATTACCATCCCTTTATGTCTTCTGTGTCAAAAATAATTTAAATCCTTCTGTGTGGTAGGTTCAATGACGACTTTAAGTTCATGGTGGGACATAAGCCATCCATCTTCTGGCAGGTTTCATGGAGGTTCATCAGTCCACTAATCGTGCTGGTTATTTTAGTTTTCTACCTGGTGACACAAGCCCAACAGGAGCTCACCTATTTAGTCTGGGATCCCAACTCTGTAAGCACACAAGCTCTGAGATTAGCTAATACCATCCTTTGCATCACTGCATATGTTGCCCTTTATGGTATCTTATTGCAAAATAAACAAATTGACATGCTAAACATTTTTTGATAAATGATGGTCCTCTGTGTTATTAAATGAGCAACATATTACAGTAGTTAACAATACTTCAGCACATTTTGGACAGCACTTGCGTACCAAATGCACTTACTATACTTTTTTGTTGTTAACAGGAGGTGTTCCCGTCTCTGGCATCAGTACCGTACCCTTCATGGGTCAACGCGGTCATCTTTTTGTTGGCAGGAATCCCCAGTCTAGCAGTCCCTCTGTATGCGTTATGTAGGCTGGTGTTTGTTTGCTTTAAAAAATAGCATCCGATCAAAGATATAAGCCAAATGTCAAAAACTGTAACTATAATGTGTGACATTTCCACACTAAAATGTCAAAAAATTAATGGGGGTTTACTTGCATCATTAAAACTGTTGTTTAACAATGTTCAGACCAAGAGAAATCCACACTAACCTGCTTTCACAGCCAACCACTGTGGTCGTTTCTCTGAGGAGGATAAATTGGTTGATGCCTGGCAGCAAATAAAATAAATACTTGCATGTTATATCATTTGATCTTACACCTTCTGACCTTTACTTGTCATTATTTTTACATAATTATATTTCATTTCAGATTAATTCTACATATAAATCATTTTATCAATCATTCATCAAATTATCTTCCCTCATTAGAAGGTTTTAGTTGAAGTGTATTGTTTATTCCTTGTTATCTCTTTGTGTTATTTCCTTCTCTTTGATGTTGTTGACGTGAATTCGGTTCAATGATCTCTCGAGTATAGATAAAGGTCGAATGACTATGTTTGATTACACTAAATGATATTATGGTGACAGAAGGTCCAAAGTGTCAGTGGCTAATCTGAAATGAACCAATAAAGTCACTGACCATGGTCTTATTTCCACACTTACAATGCATACGCTGCACCTTCACTTTGACTCCCAAGAACGATAGTGTAACATCTGTACATTAGTTGGGTTGCCATGAGATTTTTAATTCCTAACCCGGGACTGGATGAGAGGATCCCTTCCTATAAGGACCTGGAGAGGGTGGAGAAGGAGGAGGCCGGGGAGAGGCCCAAGTGGGACAACAAAGCCCAGTACATCTTAACCTGTGTGGGCTTCTGTATTGGGATCAGCAACATATGGCGATTCCCTTACTTGTGTCAAAGTCATGGAGGAGGTAAGCTCAGATGAAAAGTTGTTGAAGGGCGTGTGACAAATTCAAGTGTGATGGAGGTATGCTGGAGTGACTGGAGGGACGTTTTGCAGTGCAGAATGAGTAGGGTTTTAAACTATAGACTTAAATAACTAATTGATTCTTGTGTGTGCACAGATACAAATGGTTAAGGGACATCTTATGGTTAATCTGTCTACTACCAGACACCCCAGCAAGAGCACTTCGCTCATCTACATCAGCTGGCCGACTGGTACCCCCATCGCTGAGAGCAAACAAAGCCCGCTCAGCAAAGTCGCGACTCTTCTCTGTTTTGGCACCTCAGTGGTGGAACGAACTCCCGACCAATGTCAGGACAGCGGAATCACTCTCCATCCTCCGCAAAAGACTCAAGACTCATTTGTTCAGACTTCACCTCGACCCCACATAGGGGGCCATGAGGGCTTGACAATTGTTTCTATATTTCTTTTACTCCATCAACGGTGACATGTTGTGGTTTCTCTCTTGTGGCAACTGTATTTATTGTAAGTAGCTTTGAACAAAAGAGTCTGCTAAATGCCCTCAGTGTAATGTAAATGTAAATATACTGCGTTAATGTCATGGATGACAAAAATACGAAACGGGCCCATTTGTTTGTTTTCTGAACAGACACTGTAAGAGGTTATACAATCAAACACTTTTATGGACTACAGCTGATATGAGGTGTTTGTTTATCACCTTGGATGTTGACATGGACGCCATTTAGAAATGGGAAACTGTAATACAGCTGGAATATATATGAGATGAATGAAGAAATTGGCTCAATGTTTAGGATCAAAGTAAGCCTGTTTGCTCAAAATAAATACCAGACACTTGGACCACACTACACATCTCAAATAAATTGGAATGGCAACATAAATACACACGTTTGTGCCATCACATGGTGCACCTTTTACACTGAAAGGCCTAGCAATAATGTCCCAGGTAAAAGTAAATTGCCAATGTGGGGAAGGGGAGTTTTATTCAAACAAATCAATGATAATAGTAATAATAACAACAACAATGATATTCTCATGGGACAACTTTAATATTATAGATCCACATTTCATTTGCCTGTCAAAGCATTTTCATATTTGGGATGCGGGAAAACCCTATAATTGTGTTTATTACAACAATAAAAGTCGTAATCATACTATTTCCAGGTGCCTTTTTGATTCCCTATTTGATCCTGCTGGTGTTGGAAGGAATGCCTCTGCTGCTGCTGGAGTTTGCCATTGGCCAGCGTCTAAGGAAGGGCAGTGTGGGAGTGTGGAACGCCATCCACCCTTATCTGAAAGGCATTGGTAATCACAATAGCAACAAAAAGCTGTTAATGGATATCTGGCTCTCTCCTCTACAATGTTGCACATGGCCAAATCTGCACAGTCTACATAGGCTACAGTGGCAAATTGTTTGCTTGTTTTACTCAAGATGCTGAGTTAATTCCACCAGATAAATTGGTTGAACATTCTAAGCAAATGTCGGTTTTTATTGTATAGTATGAAGTACAAAATAAAAGAAAATGTGCCACTGCTCATAGGTTTTAGTGTAACTGCATTAACGTAATATTAATTGGTGGATTTTATAAATGCCAAATTGATGATAACACTGTACAGTTTGGTGAAGTCTACAGCTTCTGTTCAGGTAACATTAGCTTATCTCTGCATGGTCAGTGTTGTCTGCAATTTTGCCAGCTGCCACTAATGCTAAACATGCAGCTGTGTTACACAGAACTACTCAACTCCCTTGAACCAAAATATGGCTAAACTGTCTCAACCCTTATGTTTGGGTGGATAAAATAATCCAGTTTGTGTATTTAAAGATTGATATCAGTTAATTATTCTGTCCTACACAGGTATAGCCTCCATGCTGGTGTGCTTTTTGATTGTACTTTACTACAACGCCATAATGGCCTGGATCATTTGGTATCTGTTCAACTCCTTTCAAAACCCGCTGCCTTGGGCCCAGTGTCCTCTCAATGACAATGGCACAGGTATTTGAATATACACACAGAGAAACTCAAGCATATTTAGCAACCAAACTCATGATTAAAACATTTGCTTACCACTGTTTCTTGGCTGGCAGAATTTGTACCAGAGTGTCAACAGAGCTCCACTATGGATTACTACTATTACAGAGTGACTCTGAATACTTCAGCCTCTATAGCCGACTCTGGAGGACTCCACTGGCCCATAGTTGTCTGCCTGCTAGCTGCCTGGACAATCCTCTGCATCTGCTATGCACGGGGGATCAGCACTTCAGGCAAGGTCTGTTGAACCATTTGTAAGACTATATCCATTCCTAAATTCTTACAATTGTTTAAGTTTTTTTTTTTCATGTCATGACCTCAGGCAGTGTACGTCACAACTAGTCTGCCTTACGTCGTGCTGGCCATCTTCCTGATCCGAGGACTGACTCTTAAAGGCGCGCTGAGTGGAATCAAGTTCCTCTTTACACCAGATGTATGTTTTCAAATCTCTTCCGTTAAAATTAAAAAAAATTACATCTCTCATAGCTCAAAGACATACCATATGTCTTGACTCTTGTAGTTGGATGAGCTGATGAAACCAACTACTTGGCTGAATGCAGGTGCCCAGGTTTTTTTTGCACTTGGTGTGGGATGGGGAGGCCTCATCTCTTTCTCCAGCTACAACCCTGTCCAGTAAGTATAGTTAAAGTATAATTTTTCTCACGCTGATTGGAAAAAAAGATACTAGCCATTCTCAGACACAAAGTCAAAGTGTGTCTCATGTCTTTTGCTTTTTTTTATTTCATAAGCAACAACTGCGTGCAAGATGCTGTGATCCTGTGCACTGTAACCGGCCTCACCTCAATCTATGCTGCCTCAGTCACCTACAGTATCATTGGCTTCAGGGCCACAGACAGATATGACAACTGTATCAGCGAGTGAGTACAGTTCATTTTGAGTTTCTGAACAAATTGATTGGACCTTTTTTTTAAAAAAAAAGGAAAAAAAATCAATACTTAAAAATGAACACAAACATTCTCCATCTATGCGTAGCTTTTTTTTCATGTCTACCTCAATACATAACTCATGCTCGCAATTTCAGGAAGTTATTTGTTACTGGTGTCATTCTTATTTACGGGTATTTACCAAAGTAAGCTTTGGCTATGTTACCAGTGTTGCCCCAGGTGAGTTAGAATTGGTTGGTAGCTTGATTCAACAGTCTGATCCAGACAAAAATATCTCAGCAACTTCGTATTTGCCCATTTTGTACAGATATTAAGATAACCAAATAACCTTGGTGATCCACCAACCTTTGAAGTGACAAATGATTTCTGATTCAAGACGATCACAAAAAAACATTTGTCTGGCAAATGTGTTGAACATTAAATTAATTAAAAGAGGAAAAACAGTGCCTCACCCATTATGTTCCTAAAAATGACAAGGGAAGTCTTCCACCGTGTACACCTACATTCATTGCCCATCTTCTTCTTTGGAGTCATACAGAATCTGTTCTACATTAGCGAAGGTTGGTGCACAGATTTTATAATTTGAGAAAAATCATGCCCTCCTCTCTGGGGGACGTTTTTCATAAACTGTAAACTGAAGAACCATCTGCATCCCCTGCCCACCCTAAACCCCTCTCAACTGAAACCCTCTAACACGGGTATAAATGACTACAGACCCTACTGACTGGTGCTGACACATAGACAGAAAGTTAAAGCTGGCTCAGGACCTGCTGATTCAGTTCTACAATGCAGCAATCCAGCATTTTCTCTATTCATCCATCACTATCTTGTTTGGACCAACCACCAAACAGGGCAGAACAAACTTCAACCCACAGTTAACACCAGGGTCAGTAGTCAATGCCATATCCACTTTCCTCCACCCAGTCTTCACACACCTTGAGAATAAGAACAGCTACTGTTTGTAGCCCCCCCCCCGCTTTGAACTCAGCCGCTACAGTCTCTACTTATGTTATGTTTGTTTTTTAAAAATGACTTTATGCTGCATAATTCAAATACATTCTACAACCCTGGTGAAAAAAGAGTCAATTTCCTTGTATGTGTACACATACTTGGCCAGTAAAGCCTATTCTAATTCTGAAAAATCTGAAACTTTATATAAATTCCAGTAAAGAGCTAATTGTGACACATTTCTCCCCAGTAACATCGTGACATTATTAAATGCCTTTGACCTTCCTGAAGACAGCATCGCTGTGGGCAACTATGAGGCAGCCTTGCATCATTACAACAACTCCAGGCCAGATATTGTACTTGGATTGGACTTAAGAACCTGTGACATGCACAAACTTCTCAGCGAGGTGACAGTATTGACGAATGCCATCTGAATATCAGACTCTGAATTTTGATTGTTTTTCTGAAGTCTCATCTTCATTACGATTAATGTTTGTGTGTTTGTGCAGGGAGTGGAGGGAACAGGTCTGGCGTTCGTTGTGTTTACTGAAGCCATCAACAAAATGCCTGGTTCTCCGGTCTGGGCTGTCCTCTTCTTCGTCATGTTTTTCTGCTTAGGACTCTCAAGTCAGTTTGGCACCATCGAGGGAGTTGTGGTACCGCTGAGAGACCTGAATGTATTTCCGAAATACTGGCCTTCTGAGGCAGTGACTGGTAACTTTTAAAATTCAACTCGGCTTTTCTTTTTTTTCACTTTTTAAAAAATGTATTTAAAAAGAACATGCATGCATGGGTGCTACAGTTATAATCAAGGTATTCTTTTACACATACATCATGGTATAATATCATACTATTCAAGGTGCATACACAATATATTTTTCCCAGCATTCAGTACATTTCTCCAAACTGAAGTCTTAAAACAAAAGTAAATCTCTCCATACAGTAAATTTCTCGAATGATCCCGCGCCACTGGTCCAATGTTGGAGGGTCTAGTTGCAGCCATTTCCTAGTTATAGCTTTCCTACTACTTGCCAAAAGTATCTTCAATAAGTATTTATCCTTCTGTAAGACTGTTTTCTGTATTTTACCAAGACACAAAGTAACAAAAGTAAAATCTAAATCCACCCCAATTATTTTATTTATCTCAGTAACAACTCAGCTTTTCAACTCTAAACTCTAAAACATCTTTCTTGTTTGTGTCTGGTCTGCTTTTACACACGCTTCCTTGTTTTTGTGTTTCAGGAGTTACATGTTTTGTCGCCTTCATCGTCTCCCTCCTGTTTGCGCAGCAATCCGGGATGTATTGGGTAACTCTTTTTGACAGCTTTGCTGGATCTGTTCCACTGCTGACCATTGGCTTGATTGAGATTATAGCCATTGTTTTCGTCTATGGCATAGACAGGTTTGTGCTTATCAAAAATCTGAGCAACACATTGTCCTTCTGTGTTTTCTCTACGTCTTGACATGTGCTGCCTTATGGAGAAGTCCTGTGCAACAGGGATGTTTTTATGACACACTGATCAGCCAAAAAACATTCAGGGTACTGACAAGTGAAGTGAACAACATTGATCATCTCATTACAGTCAATTGCTCTGCTGCTATGTAACTGTGTGTTACATAGCAGCAATGGGTGGTGAATGTCACCAGCACTGCATAGTAATAAGATGTTTAATGTTATTCACTTAGCTGTTTTGGTGGTCAGTGTATTAAAAAAAAAAAAAATCTTAAAACTAATTAAAACCTTCTTTTGTGGTAGGCTCAGTGAGGACCTGGAGTTCATTACTGGACATAAGCCCTCCATCTTCTGGAAGATTTCATTGATGTTCATCAGTCCAGCAGCTATTGCGATTACTTTAGTTTTCTACCTGGTGACACAAGCCCAACAAGAACTCACCTATTTAGTCTGGGATCCCAACTCTGTAAGCACACGGGCTCTGTTATTAACTAATGTCATCCTTTGCATCCCTGCATATTCAGCTGTTTGTGTTATCTTATTGCAAAATACACAAAATGGCATGTTAAGCATTTTTTGGTACGTGATGTTCCTCTGCGGTATACAATGACGACCTCATTACAGTAGTTAAACAGACTTCAGCAAAGCTTGGACTGCCATTGCATACCAAATGCACTTACCATGCTGTTTTGTGTTTACACAGGTGGAGTTCCCGTCTTTGGCGACAGTACCATATCCTTCATGGGTCAATGCGGTCGTCTTTATTTTGGCAGGAATCCCCAGTCTGGTAGTGCCTCTATACATGTTATGTAGGCTGGTCTTCATTCGCTGCAAGGATAAAATAGCATCCAGACAAACAATGTGCCAAATGGCCTGAAATGTTTAATTACATAATACAACACAATTCAAGATTTTTTTAAATTCTTTATTATTGCATTAGAATTACTATTATTTGAATTGCAATGTTTTTTTTCTTAAGCACAAACTCACTGATGTTTTTATGATGCACTTCAGTTAATGAACTTGTGGCCATTTTGGACAAATTCATTGCTGCTGAGAGACATCATATCATAATGTTTTATAAGCTATATCATTGTCAAAATCATTTGTTTTACAAAACCATCTGGCTTCAAGAGGAATAAGCAGCTTGTCATGTTGACAATTACAAAAAGGAACCTTGTGTTTGTTTGCACCTTCAACAATATGGCAGATAATATCGCACAGAAATGTGGGAAGAGCATAAGGTCACTGTAGATAAAGGAATTTCAATAAAAAACATTCAAACCTTCAGGTTTTTGCCTTATGACTTTCGCAACTGCTGTATACATATTACGCTACAAATGACTCGTAATGAAAATGACCTTCATGACATGGACTTTAAAAGTCATAGACAGATTTGATGTTAAGTCAAACTGACCTTGACATTGATGTGTTTGAATAGCCATACAGAAAGTAGGCTATAAATGCAGAATATGTGATGCAGCGCATTGACCGAGAGAGGGGGACCTGACACTGACAGATCAGACCACAACATGTTGTAAGGAGTGAAAGGGACAGTGGAATCTTTGTCAGCAATGTGTACAGTGCTTTAAGCGTTAAATTATTAACCAAGCACTATTATTTGAGTAAAAAAATCACTTACTCATGCACTCATCCAACTGTATAGTTATGGGCATACAATCAGACATATAATAATAATAATAATAATAATAATATAAGTCATATAATCATATAATAATTTGTCATTAAATAATTAACAAATGACAGATCAGCAGCAAGTAGTGTTATTACAGTAAGCAATAAATAACATCATAAATTGCAATAAGTAACTTACTAAAAGTTCATTGAAGTCAACTAAACTGAACTTTGCCTCTTGATCAACCGCCAGACTATTGTCCATTGATGAATCACAAGACAATGATAATCTTACATAATAACTGACTAATTTATAAAAAACAATCATCAAGTCAATTGTTAGAGCTTGGTACATGCTATCTATAGACCTAAAGGCTCATCAGTGGATCCATCAGTCAATAAATAATTCTGGAGTTGTTTCAGAAGTGATGGATGCAATGAAATGAACTCAGATTATACATATAGTTTTAATCTAACAAGGACAAAATGAGTTAATTATATTAGATCTGAACTAAATTAGAAAAATGCAATATATGAAATCTACTATAATCCACCAGTTGGATCTTTGTTCAAGAATATATTCTCAAATAAATGTTTAACATGTTGTAAACAAAGGGGAGATTTCATGATCCCAAAAATGTCAAGTAAGACAGTAGTTACCTACTCATACTCAACATTACAGCCTATAACAAGGAATCATTTTTCATACAGTCAACAATATACAGTGTAATTATTTTGGCCATCAATAAAATATTTAACAGGTATAAGATAAGAAGATAAGATAACCCTTTACTGATTCACCAGCTGGGAAATCTAGCTGTGACAGCATCACAAGGACAGAGATACGTACCTATAAATAGAGAAAATAAATTATTGAAGTGTATAAAATAGAAATAAGAATAAAATAGAAACTATACAGGGATAGGGACAATCGAGAACAAGAGTGCAATATTAGTGGCAGTAGCAGCACACATACCGATACTCACAACTAGTGTTGTACTTGAACTAATAGTGCAATAAAAGAGCAAAGTGAGTGTTGTGATTTATTAGCAGCGAAGTCAGCGACCTAAGAGTAATATCATCCCATCAGCAAAAACTACTTGCATAGTCTGCCAGAACATCATATAATAAGATTATGTATTTATCCTTGGAGCAGTCTTAATTATACCTTATGATACCCTGATGACCACAAGTACTGGAATAGAGTTAAACTGCGGTGATATATTTGGACAGAGTTGCAATCAATAAAGCATCAGGAAAGCATTACTGCAGTCAACTGAACAAACTGTACGAAAGAGGACACTGGCAAAGCTCCTGATAGACTACACCTCTAATGTTCCCTGATGACAAACATGTCCACCCTTCCACCTACTATCCTTTAATATTTGCACCACATTGTACTACATCTTTTGTTGTGTATATCTACATTTTGAACATATGTTGAGCACCAGTGGAAGCAACAAAGCATTTCACTGCACTATATAGAGATCAACTGAACGTGCCACTTGAAAAGGTGCAATGTAAAAGGTAAGGCGCTTTTTGTTTTTGTTGAAAACACTATCAAAAAAATAACAAAAAAAAGTTTTAATGTTAACAAACCAATGTGTAAAATTGTGATATTCTGCCACATTACACCTCTCATGTCCCCGCCTGTCCTGTCATCTCATCCCTGGAGTTATAGTTCTGGTCAGAGCCACTGTAAATCGGAGCTTTATGCTATCCAGGCAAACTTCAGTCAGCTTATAAAGCCAGCAGCTTGACAGCTAACCAAACTAACTACCTAACAGCTGCTAGCTACAACCAGTGATAGCCATTGCAAAGAATGTATAGTGCAGTGGGAGTCCTACAACTGGGAAATCAGTTAGCATTGTAGATCTTCCAGTTCGCTTGTCTCAAAGTTCACAGGATCTCTGAATGACTTTTTAGTTAAATGAAATACCTGACCTGAAATAAGGCCTGTGTTTACAACAGGCTGAATATATCTACACTTTTTTTTCCACAGAGTAATAATCCAAGGGATCAATTATCCAATTTTAAAAAACTCATAAGCTTTTTGTTTAGGGAACCACGGCGATGCTAACTTCTGGGTTATCCTGCATAAATATGTCATCCCTATAGTGAGCAGAAGTTAGCAGTTACTCTGGTGATGCGCTGCCCCCTACATTTTTGAGCTACCTTCAACAGGTGGCTAAAGTATAACTTACATGTTACACCTTTAAACTGAACTTCAAGGTAGGCTCAAGATTAGATAGTAAAGCACGACCTTGAGACCCTTATCATCTCAGTCGGTAGCTCAGTTAATATTGTGTTTTAGTGTTAAATCCCAAGCAAAGATGCAATGATTAGCCCAACCACTGTTCACACACAGCTGGAATTTTTAGGGGTCTGTGGAGATATGAGATACGGCAGGTGCCCACTTTAACCAATTGGTAATCCAGCTGGAATGTCTGTTTTAATAGGTGTAGAGAGAAAACAAAGCATGTCAATCTCAACAGTTGATTAATGCACAATACCTTCACACAAGAATGAACAATGACAAACACAATTAGAAATGGTTTCTACTGACAGATTTAAGTATTGACTGATCTGAACTTCATTTTTTTTAAATAATCAATTATTACAATCAATTTTTTTCACTCTGAATGAGTTCATAAATCCAGTAACATGTGCAGGTTTTCTTCCTCTTGGCCTCCTTGGAGCTTTCAGTAAATGTCTAGTTAGAGGAAGCCTGAAAAAATATGTTTTTATTTTTCCTTGAAGCAACAACTGTGAACAGGAAACTGTTCTTGTCATCATCAGTGACGATACCTCAAATTATTATAGAATAGAATAGAATAGAATAGAATAGATTCTTTACTGTCATTGTTTACAGCATGTGCAACAGTTATCTTCCCCATTATCTGCCTCAGGGCCACACAGCGGTATGTGTAACAAAAAGGTCAGTGAGAGCTGAAATGAGTTGAGAGGTGGGGTACTCCAGGGACCAGTGGAGTCAAAATCTTCTTCTATGAGGGAACTGTGATAATCACAATTCCATCGTTTTATATGTTAATGTATGTTTAATATTCATATGTTTGATTAGACTTAATGACTGAATGCTGGTATCAAAACAGAAGTCCAAAGTGTGCACCGACTAATCTGCGAACTGCACCAATAAAGTAAAAGATCATAAACTTGTTTCAAGACTCCCGAGTGCAGACACTGAACCTTCACTTTGACTTCAAGGAACAAAAGTATCACATCTCTGCTTCAGTTGGGTCGCCATGAGACTGGTAATTCCTAACCCAGGACTGGATCAAAGGATCCCCACCTATGAGGACATTGAGAGGATGGATAAGGAGGAGGCCGGGGACAGGCCCAAGTGGGACAACAAAGCCCAGTACATCTTAACCTGTGTCGGCTTCTGCATCGGAATTGGCAATGTGTGGCGATTCCCTTACTTGTGTCAAAGTCATGGAGGAGGTAAGCTCAGATGAAAACAGTTAAGGCACATGATATGGTGAAGAAGTCTATAAACTGTCAATCCTGCAATCCTTAT